>JAARMF010000100.1:86173-138897 GCA_022844705.1 Toxascaris leonina
CTCGACCAGTGGGCCTGCACAATTTTTAGTGTCAAAAGCACTGCAAACAGCCAAACTGCGATTGAACGGAAGATAGCCTGCTTCATTTCGTGCGATTCCTCCGAACCAATGAGTAGGAACAGATGACAATGAGAGTGAGGCGATATGCTGCGTTAGTTGTAATTTCATACCACCTACTTAACCAATTGGTCAATAAAGAAAAAAATTAGTCTTTACATGGCTCACTTTTATGCCACCGACGAGTCATACTTATAAGCTAAGAATTTTTAGTTCAAATGCATTATTCACAGCATCCCACATTTTGTAAAATAAAATTGATTTGCAAATTTTATGGTACCGTCGTGTTTTGGTGAACTGAAAAGAAAACTAGCCAAAGAGTTAAAATGGACTCAGCGCGACGCCTACGGCACCTATAATAATAGTTACCAAACTCCAGTGCTGTTACTTTAGAGGTCCAACAAATAAATATGTCCAGCAGGCAAACATATACACCCATACGCACAAACAGCATCGATATGACAGTACTACTAAGAGCAGTCGCAGTGACGAAGAAGCATTTAAGATGCAAATATCAGAAGGACTCAGGAAGACGTATTCAGACTGTTCAAACTTATTGTGTAGAGAATCGAATGAAATACGACGGACTTACTATCTGCCGCGTCGCAGAGTTGCATTGATGGTCACAGGACGATTCATGGACCAATCAACTGGCCTTGAGCCTCCTTCAGAGGCATTCATTTGTGCCCGTAGCCACTTGAAAACATGCTCGCGTCCCTAAAAACAGCTATGAAAAGAGAAAATCGTGGAACAAATGAAGGCTGGCAGAAAAGAGAAAAAAGTTTTATGTCTATGTGGGGTTCGCGATGAATGTCATCCTCGCCATATGGTCATCTTTGTCACAGATCGAATAAACAAGCAGCACGTGTCAAAAGGCTACTACATCGCATTCCACTGCCAAGCAACTGCTCAAGTACACAAAAGAAGTGCAGAAGAGTGCCACAGCTAATGGCACAATCGGCAATAAAACAGTCCTCTTGCAAAATATATTTGGCAAACTGCGATATCAGTTTAGCGTTACATAATATCGAAGAGGCAAGCGGATACACGCTTTCATATGCGAACAAGTAGACGGAGTTAAATAGGTGGTCGACTGTTCCTGATATCAGACGGAAATGGAAGGAAAATCTCCACTCTGATATGACAAAGGCTGTTGTGTTTCAAGAAGAGGACTCGAAATGAACTGACTCGCCTTCGAACAAATAGTTGCGGGTGGAGTGGTAAGTGGATTCCCACGAAGGTGCAGTTCAATTAGAGAGCACATATGACGCAAGTCATAAGGTAACTCGCCAAGTTCGTTCCCAGATACGTCCAATACTCGTAATTCCATTCGCGATAATTCTATAAAATGAATCAGATCGTTGCGCAGTTCTGTGCACTTCTTCCTCCTCTTCCCCCTTTCTTTCCTCCTCTCTCTACCTTGCTCATCTTTCGCCTCCCCTCCTCCCAATAAATGTGCTTGATTATGAGCAAAGAATATTCAGTAAGGATGGAAATTTTATTGTTTTTATTGTAGAATAGTTCGCCTCATTAAACCGGCAGATTGTTAGCGACTGAATAAATAAGTCAACTATAACCGCAGAAATTATGAGCATGATTTCGCGCTGACGGCTGTGTTTGGTGACCCTCGCATATTACATTCGGCCAAGAAATGACTCTGCTAGAAAACCTGAAAATCCGATGGAACAGTTTTTGGTGCATATCTGAATCTTCAAAAAATACTGGATAGTAACAGCATCCATATATAATGTGTTATAATAAAAGAGTTGGTCTTCAAAAGGAAGTACCTTGTCATATTTCGTCTGTGTTTATACTATTACAAATCGCTTAACCGTGCCCAATCATTTTAAAGAATTATCATATAACGAGGAATCAACCGATAAGATAATCAATCTGATAAACGCATCCAAATCTGATAAAGTTGATCACAGCAATTGCGAACGAAATAAAAAAACAAACCGGAAGGCAAATGTGTGAGACGATTATCCCGCAGATTCAACACTCGTAACAACTTCAATAAGGCAATGTCAGGCGGGATCGCTCGTAACCGATTACAACTCACATCCTGAGATTCCGATAGTTAACTGATTGAGTTAAAGCAACGTGCTTTTAGATCCAACAGTATTACTAATTCATCATTTAGTACTATTGTCTTCGACGTCGTACAGTGGCGAAACGTAAACAGTGAAATTCTGTGGCTCTAGAAAATTACGAACGGCAAGTTTCGGGTGGATCCTCTTTGCAGGTAACGAGATTTCTTTCAATCTTATAAATGCTTCGATCTCGAGCTCGAGCTCAAATCAGATTGGCTTCGCGTTGAGCTTCGGGAAAAAGTAACCAACTGAGATTTCACCTGCCCTCAAAAAATACGCATAAAAACATTCGGTGAAACAGAAAGCAAATACAGTCCAGAAAACTCGCCAATAATCCGTAGAATTGCACATATATGCACCCCGGCATCAGCCTGATATAGATGGCAGTGTACTTTAACCGCTTGCATTGACAACATAAACAAAGCGTCGATCGTCTCTACCATGTTTGTGGATTCGAGCGGAAGACGATCAAATTCGTCCGACAAAGCCAACCTAACTTTTGACTATCGAATGGCTTGGAGACTGCTACCCCTCAAGTAACTCAAACTTGTGAGCTTGAAGTTTAGAACTACTGCGGCACTCATTCTTCGCAATTGTGCAGAGAATACGAACTTAAGCTGAGAAAAACCTGCGAGAAGTATAGAGCAGTAAGGCCTGCGGTTAGTACACCTGTACTTTGAAGCACTCTGAACCATCAATGAGGCTTTCATTTAAGCTGAATGCCAGTTGACAACGACAATTGCCGAGGTGTGAGGAAAAATGCCAGTTGCCATGCAATCCTCCCAAAGGACATTTCTTTTCAATACATTAACACCACGCCAATCATATTTTCAACGACGACTGTTACCCTCAGTCAATGAGGCCCCATTCACAAATCAAGCAATTCTGCCGAATAAAAGTTCGCAAATTGCTCACAACGGTTTGAAAACAGCTTCCGTTTTATTTATTAAAAGGATAACGGCCCATGTGCATTCGCAAACTTCTGCAAAGCATAGCGATGTCATTCGCAGTTACGAAGGAGTCTCCGGCATGTGCCCGTATGTCTAATAGAGTCGCGAATCCCAAAGAAGATGAGCAAAACCCAAACCAAACAATGATTTCCCATTGCTAATTATGTGAAAACTTACAACTTCTGCTCAAAATGCGCTGTTCAAAGAACTTTTTGATTCAAGTTTGGTGCAAGCCGCCGATCTCCTCGATGAAATCATTAGTGAGCATTTCTTCTTACTTTTGAATATGATTCTAACCAGTCAAAGCGAACCATGTGTCCCACCAAGCCCATACACTTCTATCTACTGTAATTTGAAGGCAGCCAACTCCTCTGAAATTTCTGCACCACCTGAGAGCTATTTTCAGTGGAAACTCCTTTCGAATTGGTTATAATAAACTTTGATTTACACCACTGAGAACGCTAACGACGACGACCAACTCCCATACACCGGCAATTGACAGCTTCAGGCGAAATTAACATTTAAATTGCACAAAAATGCAGCATAAATAGGGTGTAACAAGTGTCTAAAATTCCAGCGGCTTCTATGTATTAGAACATTTCTGCAAATCGCTTTTGACCTATAAGCATATTTAATGAACTGACCAACTCATGAAGTGATCCGGCGAGTTGTCGAACCTCACGCGGTAAGCTTTCAAGACGATTACCGGCCAAAAGAAGTACTTGTAGACGTATTGAAAATAGGCCAACCGGCAATGAGCAGAGCTGATTTTCACTGAAAACGACGCACAATTAGTGCTTAGCATTGCCAGTCTACGTGTTCAAAGGATGCATCGTGGTGTGTAAAACGTTTCAGCAGTGTTATAAATCTGCTTGAAAATTAAAAATTACCAAAAGAAAACGATTTTGGCGACGCAAAATGTTGATACTTCACCTGCAAAGGTGTTCCGGATATTAGCGGTTATAATAACATAGTATTCTTATGAAATAGCAGCCATTTGAATGCTACTGTGAAACCATCGACTCTACTAAATCGAGACATTTACTACCGCTAAGGTAAATGAATAAACCTATAAAAACACCTCATCCCTCATGCCTTTTTCGATGATTTCGTGGTCGGTTCCATTTACGAACGATTCATTATAAGAGCTCCATCATCAAGTTATTCAGACATTCAACAAAAACATCGACACATTAAATAGGGTCAAGGTCATGTAAAGTGTTTCAGCAAACGAGGTTGGAATCAATAACAGGATATGTGTTGGTGAGCTAGTTGACATATGGGCTTGTTGAACGGTTGCTGAGCGGTCGTGCCTACTTTCGTTCGGCTCGATATGGCGGTGGATTGTGGAACCGCCGTCACATATGACGGTTACCTGCGAACATGTTGAATAAGCAGGCGTTCACCAACCAACCGCAAAATCCATCAGGATGTGGTTGGGGTTGGCGGTGGCACGCCAACACTTAAAAAAATGGTCACGTTACCCAATGATGGTTTCGTATCACGATGAGTACGATTCGCCGAAAAAGATCGCAGCCCCTATTGCCTTGTAGGTACTTCGTGGAAGAAAGGCTAGGAGGAGGGAACTCCGAATAACCGAAACCTACATCGTCAGCAGGCCTGTCACCGGGCGATGTATTACCGGCCATAGCAATATGAAAAGTGAGATCCGCTGCGACGTCTACATGGCGTTGCTTGGATCTGGAGAACTCAGGTTCGCAGAAGATAGAAATATTGTCAGCTGCATCGATGGAGAGGGAAATATTGTCAGCTGCATCGATGGAGAGGACGATGAAATCGATGAAATCACAGCTGTTCTAGGTACTCAAGATAAGTGTTGATGAAACGCCATGATGGACAATACAGTCTCGTAATCAAAACATTTGTCATTTACGCAAGGATACAATACATCTGTCAGCAGTCAGTAGTTCTTTTAATCAGTGATAGGCGTTCGTGCATCTACTATTTGTTCCTATCATAAATGCCCTCTCAGCTGTAAAGCCACGGAATATGATCAGCAACGACCCTAAAATTAGAAATTGTTGGCCTATCTTGAATGAGAAAGTATTATCTTAATAAAAACTTACTTGCCAAAATATGCCTTAATCGAACAACGTTTCATTCACAATACCTCATTTTAATGCTTTCGTATAGAATTTGAAAATATGTTACCTAGAAGTTTGTCTAAGTGCACCCAGCTACGCACTTGTACGCGTTTACAGCTAAGTACTTCTAACCTCATGATTGCACAACATTTCATCACTGCAGCAATCTTGTGGTTCATTCCCCATCGGATTCTAACTTTGTGGACCTTTTTGCATTATAATTCCAACAAACATACCATGTTTTTTATGGACAGGTAGGAAGTTTATACTATGATGATTTGTTCACGGCTTAAACCGATTTGGGTTAGAAGGATATAACCTGAATCACAGCTATAGAGGTCACTAAGTTTTCTGAACGAATTCCATGGTTATTTTTGTCACCGGCTGGTCTGTCATGGTCAAATATTCGAAAGCGCACTTCATTTAAATTGTGAACGCACTTGCGCCGTTATTTCGACACACTCAAATTAGCAGTCGACGTGCGCTACACTGTGTGAACCTGCTCAATTTGCAAACACTTCAGGTCCCTCGACAGCGTACATTGTTAGCAACCGACATCAGTGAATTTTGTCAGCATTTTCGCTTTTTCATCAACTTGGCTTTTTCTGCAAGCCTCCTTGTCGAGTTCGTGCAAAAAACGGCTCCTGGGAATTCGCATTCATCGAAAAACTCAATTTGCCCAATTTCGAAAGCTTTCGAGAAATGAGAATGTTCTTCATTGATATCAACTTGAAGCATTTCAAATCCTTTACAGCAAGCGGTGAAGCAGCCACAGCAACTTGCAGGGAAAGACTTCATATGCAGCTCACACTTTCATACGGTGCTTAAAATGATTAAATTCATGAAATAATGGCCTCGTAATTCAACCGATTAAATTGGTTGTGCGCACATCCTGTGAAACATTCATTTTTCTATGACCCGACCGTTGTAAAATGAGAATTTGGCCAATCAGAAAGCCATGGATGGTTATCGGGCTCCTCTCAAAGTCGATGACAGACGCCAGATATTCTTTTAGATGCATACCATACATCCTTCAAATTCAGCAAATCCAGCTCCAGTGATTTCTATACTGAAATCAAACTATCGAACAGACCGACATACAAATAGAAAGAACCCAACATACACACATATGCACGGACAGGATGTTGCCAAGATGCGCTTTTGTAAGGCAAACTTAAAATGAAGGGAAAAGGGCTCAAAAGTAGAAAATGACTAATAGAGAATTACCTGCAACAACAGTTTTTAAGGGAAGTATCTAAGGGGAAACTGTTTGCGCCAAACATTCAACAGTCAGTAAGTTCACGGAAAACGATCGCTTTTACATCGCTCTTCACTCATCAAAATACAAATTTGCTTTCGAATAGTTGGATTTCCCTTTCCGCTGCTGCGAATCCTTGTATTCACCTCACTCATTTTGGAGTTTTCAGCTAAGATTGCATTAACTTCTGCGCACAATTTGCCTCTCTTTGCTCTGCACAGTATTAGTTTAAATGATGAAAGCAACGCAGACATTGGTGAAAAGCAGCTGTCTCAATGAGGACCCTCCCACTTCTCGTAAGCTCTTCAATATCACACTGTTACATCGACAGCCCGAAAATGATACCCCAAGCTACAATATATGCGAGTGTGCTGTCATTGAAAAACCTGGCTTTAAAATTGATGACTGATGAACGGAAGTATACATGAACCTTGAACGCAATCTTGAACCTACTGAACATATGTGCCTATGACAGATAAGCAAAGATGCCTAAATGCAAATCAAAACACCATTTAGATGGCCGTAGCAATGAATTTTTTTATACATTTTTATGAGGAAAAAAGTCGCTTACGATGGTATAATACGCCTGCCTCGTTTATATTTTTGAGCACATTAACACCTAAAATCTCTAATTCGCGAACCACATCCTAATGCATATAAATTCTCATTGAGTACTTAAAGAATGGCGAAGAATTCATAGCTGCTTCAGAAAATTTGTTGGTCTCTCCGCCACAAATCCGCAGTGCGGATTTGATGTAGAATTGATAGGATGCAGGTAATAACTTTATTTTTCGGCTACAGATTTGTGAAGGCGATCAGGTGCCCAGATTGGTGTGACGACTTCAACTGCAGAAATGGAATGCTCTTCAAACCCTGCTCTCATGCCTCTCAACTTATTAAGTGCTCTGAAGCAACCGACTCCACCTTCAGAATGAATTAGCACTTGTAAAATATTCATTGACTCACCCGCAGGGCTTAACGTATAGAATGAAGGCATGGAACATAGCACAAAATCATTGAAACGCTGAATACAAAGTTTTCTCGGTGTATATCGTCCAATTCAGTTATAATCATGAATACAAGAGTTGAGTGTTACTGGTAAAGAAGGCATTTTTGCCTGAGCATGTTATCGAAAGTTAGTGGTATATTTGAAAACAACCGGCGTCGCCATTTCTTCCTCTAGATTGACCGCTTTCAAGAGGTGCATACAAACAATGAAACGCTCGTGATTACCCGCACATGTATATGTAACCAAATCGACCATATTTTCATATTAACTGCAAGAAAATTCGACTTTTCTACGCTTTGTGGAATGGCTACAAATTGATGTTGGACACACGTGTTTTTGGATTCATTTGAGGGCCAATGAGTTTTTTTTGTTCGAGCGACTCGATAGTTGGTGAGGGAAGTCATCTTACAGGACAAATTACAAGCAGCTCTTGACGGAGTGACCAAAGCGCCACAGATCTAGTTCGCCTTAATGCGGTCACAAGAATACAAAGCCTCAATTTTGAAAAAAAAAAGACTGAGAAAAGAGAAAAGCAGATATTACAGCATCAAAAAAAAATTTGCCTGTAAAATTGATCCCTTGCTACTATTCACAGCACCGAATTACAAGCACTAAATCAGATACAACTTAGTGATACAATGCGCAGCAGAACAACTTAATGAAAGAGGGCAATAAAATGGCAATCTCCCCAATGATAGTGGTGGTGGAGTTAGCTCGCAGAGATCATAAGCACTCTCAAAGCTGAGTAAATTGCTTAGAACATTGCGGATTCCGCTTCGTCTATTATTGATGAACTTCTCGCTTGGCACATGCATCTGCTGCATGATTAAGCGATACTGATGCGATCCTCTCTTCACCAACGGACCACAATCGCTCTACACGATCACTACGAACCTGATATCATATTTGAAATTGACGGTGCTTCACTTATAATTGATTCATTTGAAGAGATATAGCAAACGTGCAGACGTTAAGCAATACTAGAGTTGAGCACAGTTATGAGATTTTTGCAATAAAAGAGAATCTGGTTGATTCCGACATGTTACGCAGTCAACTGATAGCATGCGAAAGCACTACATTGAAATAATGAATCATTTCAACTCTTCAGCACTTATTCAAATAGCCTATTGTTAAACATCATAACGCTTCATAGAAGATCTTCTATCATTGACTGCTACTAATGACTTTCATCTGGTGGCACGCTTCTTGGGATATCATCTCGAAAAAAATATATATATCACTAATGGCATGCGATGCTTAACACTCGCTCTACACAACGGTGCGAGATGAACGGCGTCGGATGGCGGTTTTCAAATGAGGATCCGAGTACAGTTTACGACGCATAATCGGAAGAAGGGATTGACAATAATCTGTGCACAAACAACTCACCTCAGATCAAGGTATGTGAGCGACTCGAGCAGTTGTACGGCGGTAGGCAAAGAGCGAAGACCCGTAGCACGCACCCTTAACGTCTCCATCGAACTCAGCTCGCAGATGCACACTGGCAACTCATTCATCCGGTTATCACTGAGATCTGCAAAAAACAATCAACAATCCCCTGATGAAGCGCATGTGCGTTTAACCATTAAAATCACTGCAAAGTCAGTTCACGACGTTTGTGTCGACGTTCGGTGGTACCTGGAAGAAGAGAGTACAGAACTTATAAGTATACAATAGCATTAGCAGCGATCTGATGAATAACGGCTCGAAAAGCAGCACTTAGGCACTCTCTCAGCATTACCTGCTCTAGATCTAATGGAAGGACCCATACGACGTGCTATATTACCTTCTCACCTGGAAAATATATTTACTATTTACTGGCAAAATTGTAATAACGAAGCTTCACTCTTGTAACTTTCAGATAGCTAAACTGAGTGCCCACATCTCCTTGCAAATTGCATATGCGTGTTAGTTGATTGAACGCTGCACTTTGTATATTGCAGTTTGCATCAGCAGCATTGTAAGGTTCAAAATTCATTGAGCGTATCCACGATTTTCCTGAACTAAAGAAATTCCCTTGAGAAGGAAAATGAAACTTAAAGGAAGCAAAATACTGGCTTAATCTGTGAAGAAGCATGTCCCACAGCAAAATATCATATAGATGCGTCTTCCATCCCTCCCTCCTCTTCAACCAATACCAATCATGTCAATGACTTGCTCCAATATATGCCCCATAAGTTTAGACCTTGAAATGTGGAGAACGACAACCGTTTCTCTCATAGATCTAGCTAAACCTCTGTTAATATTAGTCTCGTCGTGACCGCCTTTTCTTTCCACATAGATCCCATTAAAAACCGCTCATCAAAACTGTTGTTGACAATTGCATTCGTGAGGTATTGAGTACCTCCTCTCGGAATGCGCCAAAAGCAGCATGCTGCTTGCAGAAGAACGCTGCGTGGTCTTTGGCCATCTGGATGGGTGTCGATCAGAGCCATACGGTTTGGAGATACGGCGCTATTTTTTGTACGTAAACTTATGGCAGTTATACCCCTCTTTCCTCCGGACCCACCCTTACACACCTTTTGACGATCGCCTTGCCGTAACGGAAGAAGTAAGCTTCGAAACGATATAGTGCACACACGAAGTAAGAAATGGTAGCCAGTGACTTCAAAGTACGCACTTGACTGTAAGTGGCACAAAAAAATTTCAGGCTGGAATATGAGTGGTGGTATGGATCCTTTTTCGACTTTTTTAGAAGTTCAATATTACATTATTCAGGTGAGTTGCTCATCGGATGAGTGACCAACAAATTTTGATTAAGAATTAGCCTAAAAACTCGATATACCTGCATACCTTGAAACACTTCCACAGTGCTGGATTTTCCACGTTTTCTTTTTTCGACAGTTGTTTTCATCGTCGAAATTCTGATAAGAAATCATTCAATAAAAAAAACCTCGGCTTTGTGAATATGCGTCACTATCGAATCTTTTGTTGGGAAAGAAGCGGGAGTTTATCCAACGGTGAGTTACTTCCTGAAGCAGCTATTTTCCTCATAATATCTAGGAAGAGGTAGAGGCGTTTCGACGAGATTTTACTGAAGGTGAGATGGCATATTCAGATCATAATTTTTTCCTTCGTTTGTAGAACTCAAACAAACAGAAATGCGACAGAAGTCAAATGGTCTCATAGCGAAGCTTGAACACCAATTATGGTCAACTTTCTTTATCAACTGCAGCCCCTTCGATCAAATAAAATTAACTTTTCATAGCATTTCTTTCCATGCAGTGATGCGGGAATCTTTGAATTTAAAAGTCTATGTGGAAAATTGGTGATTTCGATAAACGGAAAGCGCGCTAGGAAGGACTAGAGAATATTCGTTTGCCCATTCAATTGAAGCGACCGACTGTCCAAAAAAAAAAAAAACGATCAGCAACGAAAAGGTTCAATTTCGTTATGATATGACAGGTAAAACAACTTTGAACGCCGAACTGCTCACGATAAATGGTAGTAAAACATAGGCATAATTACGATACAAAATCCATTTCGCCGGTTCAAGCCATATCGTTCAATGTGCCAAATCGGAAATTATTTACTCACCACCACGTTGCAAGTCTACCATATCTCGGTGGGATTTGTTCAGGTTGGCGGCATTTAAGCATTCTTCCTCAAAACTCTTATACAGCAAGGTTAAAAGGGTTGGTTTTATGCGCGTAAACAAGTTCTCCAAAAAGTTCAATTTACAACAACAAAAAAAAACTTCAATTTATGGAAAAGAACGAATTATTCCACTTTTTGATTTCTGATGGAGTATTCAGCACTCGAGGTTATTTATTTGTCTCTGATTCAGGCTACTTCCATTCATCGCATAGTTGTATCTCTTTACAAGTTGACGTCCTGAATATGTTCTACTCTTATCGTCGATTTAATCTCTGAGGAATTCTGAACACTGAGAGACTCTACTTAAGGCGATACAATGAATGACTACTTCATAGAAATAGTCGGCAAAGTGCTTTGCACTGAATGACCACTAAAAACGACATAAGGCCACATTTGATGTTTGCAGAATGCATTTGTCTAAAATTTAACTACCTAACAATAAATTGAAGTGACGTTGTTTACTTTCATTGTTGAGGACTCTGCGGGACATCCAGTTTGAGAGACTTCGGAACACTTCAGTGACATTCAATGTAAATGAAAATATAGCAATTTGATTTCTACCCTTTTGGAACCCAATAAAGTCAAAATCAACCGCGACATCGCGGATATGGTAAGATATCGACTCCGAGAACATCACGGTCAATGCCTCGAATCACAATTTGCGCTTTGGAGGCGAACGCATGCGGCGATTTTTGTTTGCTGTTTCCTCATCTGCCTTGCAAAACGACCCCCGAATAACATCACTAAAATAAACACAGCCATGTGACTTCATTTCGGGTGTGGCTGTTAAAACAATGTCTCACACTTCCGCATCCCTCATAACGAGAGATGTCGCGCGCTTGCAATTGTTTGTGTCCGATCTATCAGACCAATGTACGATCACGGATGGAATTCTTGTTATATTACGCTGAAAAATTGACTTGTGAGTCATTTCATATAGACTTCTAATGTATTACTTCATCATCCGAAAGGATGTGCTAGGATTTGTGATCTGTAATCACTGAAAGACGAATGATAAGTGTAGTGGAGACTAATATCTTATTGTCAATCTCCACTTCGTTTCAGTCTGCCTCTCTCCGACTGAAAGCAACAAAACAATGCACGAGCCGATGTCGTTTCTCACCATCTCTCCTTCCTCCTCCAAAAGTCCGAATAGCGGTAAACCTTACAAGAGAGAACGAAACTTGCCCATTCATCAGAAATAAGACTAAACTGAAGCAAAAAGTAACGAAAGAAAATATTCGGTTATCAATCTTTCACTTGTGAACTATTTATTCGCAATTCAATTTATTTAGCAAAGGGTAACCACCATTCCCTCTGTTCAATCTCGAGATCGAATAATCTCGTCTCCTATCTCGGCAGTTGCTGTTGAGAGCAAACGCTCGATCGACATTATATTATAAGAAGGATTAATGAGCGACGTTAGCGAAGCATAGCAGAATGACCTCGAAAGGGTGCAAAGCAAAAAGCTGCTCTTAGAGGGCACCCCGTTGTGCGTAAAGCAAAAACAACAGCCATAAATCTAGCGGTCAGCGATGTGCACTTGAGGTTCCGCCTAACACATACCTCATCGAGCTCATACCAGCATTATCAATCGCCAGAAGATCCTCCACGCAATTCATTCTAACGAAAGTCCTTATTCACTGCATGCTCACTGATCATGACAAATACTAGTTGTAACAAAGGATTATGTTCTAAGATTGATAGGTGCGCGCATTTGTGAAAGATGCGAACTTAGCGCCTGTAAGGAGAAATAGACAGCACCAGTTCGTAAGGCAGCCGAAACAGCAGCCTAGCGGTGATCTCTTACGATCTTTGAATTGATCACTTACGATACCACGTTTATTCACCGTTAAAATCACACATTCCACTGCCTCTGCGTTACATGTTTTTGGCTAATGAGTTCTGTGTCGGTTGAAGAAACCAACTAACCCTTAAGCTAGGAAACGGAAGTAGCGGCCTCTATGACCTATTACAATGCAACAACACCGCTGTTTCGACTTTATGTGGGACCAGCACCCAGCCAAAACCGATCTGCACCAGGAAAGATGATACTCCGTACTTGGTCTAGTGTCCGTTAGGTTTACCAATATCAGCTGCTTCCAAACGACAAAACTGTGACGACAACGCCCCACTCTTAACAGCTGCTGCAACTTGCTCAGAAACACACTCATATCTTAAAAAAAAAGCTCTCCTTCCGCAAGACAACGAGAGGCCAAATGTCACCAGGAAGACTCGTCTTGCTCTACTAGACCTCAAACGCAAAATTTTATCACATCCCTCATATAGATGGGCTTAGCTCTACAGTACAACCACCTCTTTCAGCAATTACTTGGAAATAAACTTGGACGATCGTCAAGGACTCAAAGAAGGGCTTGAGCCTTCTTTCCTCTCATAGCCTTCAAGTCTATAGAGAAGAGGAATCAACTCCCTTCGCCAGCCTTTGCAAAGAGCAGTCAGTAATATTTTGGGCTTAAATTGCTTCGTTCTTGAAATAGACATATTTCCAAGTGCTTTGAAAAGGCAACATTCTTTTACGTCAACTGTTACGCAAAAATGAAGGTAGTTTGGTGCAATGCTTCAGTTGAGATACAGTTAACATTGCATTTGGAATGTTCACATCGGCGGATTGGTCGTACATGGGATTTCAAAGTGCAGTATTGTGGAGGTGACTGAGGTGAGTGGCAAATATTAGACTGCCTAGTGAATTCATCAACACTCCGCTCAGATTCTTTTGAGGCCAATATTGTTGAGTGGCTCTATCAACTGATCTGCGAGTGATGAATTTTCGCTGTCCCCTATTTCAATTAGAGTTGGTGCCAAACAATTTGCACTTTCGAATTATCACGCTTCAAAACTCCGAACGCTATCAGTTCTTTCCCCTCTTTTTCGCCTTACTGCCTGATTGCTGCCAATCTCCTGAAAATCAGGACATTTGTCGCTATTTTCTTTTCGCACTGAAGCGCGTTAGGATGTGCACAAAGAAAGAATGCTGATGTATACTCTACGCAAGTTTCTCTGATCCGCTTGTGTAGTTTGTTTGAGAGAGATCAAACAACTGTATGCTGCCTAATGACTTCCATCATCTTATATGATATTCAATTGAGCGAATTATTAATTTATCATTTGAGTTATTTCTAAAAGCATTTGCGTTACATCTATGATTTGCTAAAATCGTATACCTCCGATGCAACGCCTCAGTATCGCATACAATCGTTGACTCTATTGTTCGTTCGTCAAAACGGCTGACATCATTGACGATGAAAGGAAAATGAGAATCTTCGATGTATGTTTCGGACGAGTTTTTTGGAGGCATGAGTTGGTATCTTTTAATTAGTTCCCGAAACCCAAGAACATTGTGCTCTATTTTCGCATTATCAAGCGCAAAAAATGTGACTTCAATCACAGACCATCGCAGGCGATACTGAATTTCCCTACACTTCTTCCTTTTCTCTAGCAGGTCCCCCTAGCAGAGCAGACCTCTCCTGTAAATTGCCCTTCAACAGGTGGGAGTTGCAATCAGTACAATGGAATATGGCCAAAATTGTTAAAACCATATCTTTCGTCCGGTCCGAACTGTTTTTATACGAAGACAGAAGCGCGAGAATCAATAAGCTCTTGGATTACGGAGTTCATTATTAGATAACCTATTTAGGACGTTCTTCTCACTGTCGTTTCAATGATCTCAGCGATCTCGTGAAGAGAAAGTAGTCAAACAAAGTTATTAGGCACAGCCGTCTGTTAACGAAGATCAGCTATCATCACAATACGTGAAGGAAGCAAGAAGGCGGAAGTGTGCGGGTACAGGGGGGCTGGGAAGAGGGATGATGCGTGCTACATATAGTCACTTATGTTTGTAGATGGAAATAGATAAATTCGATTTCTCGGGAGTGCGTGAAAGGACATATGAAAGATTGGCAATAAAATTTGCCTCTCTTTTCTAATGCTTTTTTCATGATTCACAAACTGCGCTCTAGCCTTTTGTACACTCTTTATGCATGAAGAAAAACCATCTGAAATATGATGGTGGTGGAGGATATTATGATATTCCATACTTTGCAATATATGATTTTCGAAGTAATTCGTTCGAAGATTTCTACTTGAATTTCATCTATATTATTTCATGAGTAGAAAGAGGAAAGAGAATAAAGAGCAGATGCAACAAACCAGCAGAAATGACATCCGAAATGTCGTATTTGAGGGCTAGATTCGAGGGGAATTCTCTTAGCTTCCGAGAAGCCAACATAAGAACGCCACTCAGCTCGGCCTCTTCGAACATTTTGTCCACTGAACGACTCAATAACTGCAATAGAAGATACTCCACTAACCGCGACCCGCAACCACAACATCGACGCAAACAATCAAGCTAATTTCCAGACTAAAGGCAAGCTAATGCAGAGGATTTTGTTAGTTAAGTGATCGTCAAATCAATTTTGGTTGAGGAATAAACATTTGCTACAAGAGTCAATCACTGTGGGACACTGAGATGACTGCTGCGAATATCAATTTGTACGTTCAAGCAAATGGCATTCAACTCAATTCAGCATTCAGATGTCTTTGTGAACTGCAATTTTCTCGAAATCTGTTGTTATCATTTCTGCGAAATTGATGCAAGTGCCCATTTGTCGCCTTATTATCATCTTTTCAATGCATGCGATGCTGATATTAGTGGTTGTCACCAGATCCGTGACGAAAAAATTGGGAACCTGAATTCTTTCTTCACTTGTGATGCTTTTACAAGCTACAAATTCATTAAGAACCTCCTACCCACCGAGACATCTACGAATCTGCAAAATATCGTTAGTTTCCCAGATGGCATGCGATTTAGGTTAGATATGTGAAAAGTGAACGGTTAGAGCTGTTATGTGAACTGTGCGTTTACTTCACACGAGCAAAATATGAGTTAAATTAAGCATCCTTCATATTTTATCAGCAATGGAACTTTAGACGGTATCTATAACACAATTTCAGGCGATTGAGCCACAAATTTACTCTTACAACTTTTGCACCAAGGACTTCAGAATTATGGAAGAGGGGGCTTGAACCTGGGTTTTCGTGTCTAAACCCTATGTTCTTTTAGCCCTCAAAGGAAGAACAACAACTAAAGAGATCATGGCGCAATTAACATCCTCTGGTGTAACAGCACCTATATGCACTGTTTTAGCGAAACGTGCAAATGGTACTTGATATGGGGAAAGAGATTTTTCAGGCTTATTTGCAATGCAATTTCTTGTACTAGAATAGACTTAAAGCTTCGAGCAGATTTCAAAAAGCGATCGGAATGAGAAATTTAATTCGAACAGAGACTGCTGGAATGTTTCCCAGCAGTCTCTGTTCGAATATGAATTTGCGAATAAGAGGTTTAATGAATGAATTTAATGAAACTCTTTCGGAAGCACAGGATGAAATTAATAACGCCGCAAGCAATTTCCGATGTCGGCCATTTGTCAAATATCAATTTTCTTCTGTGCGAAGTTGACGAAAGGATGATTATCACTGAAGCTGGAGAAACGATGAGATGGAACACATCATTGGCAAGAGATCTTTTCCAGCAATCTTAAGCCTTAAATCAGTGACTACTTGATGAAGACCCAACTGCCACCGCATCGCGATAGATTCAAGCTGATTTTTTTTTTGAATCTTTCAGCAACTTCTCAAAATCTTCGAAGAAAATGGATGAAGAGAATCGAAAGGAACTTAGCCGTTTAACAATGGTTTTCGTTTCTCTCCCTCACTCCTTGGATTGCCCAAGTGGGCACTGATGGATTGGCTGAAAGCGAAGTTTTTGTTGAAATCGTTGCATTTACCTGTTGTTGATGTGAAGTGGACGGAATGGAGGCAGGTGCGATAGGTGGCGCATGGGAAACGGCTGCCCCTGCGCCGCGGCGTTTCCTCCACGATGACGCCGTCTTGAGGGCACTCTGAATAGAATATAATGAAAATGCGTTAACTCTGAGGAGCAACTACGCGTACCAATACTTCCGATGCATGTTCAAGCGACAGTTCTGCCCAGAGCAGACGGCCACACAATATAATAATAGGAAGAGTAAATATTGCAACATTGATTATTGGTAAAGTATCAACTGTTATTTTAGAAGGTAGCATAAGCCTGAGAGAAGCAGTCCTACGCTTTAAATCAGCGATTATTTAATGCAGGCAGAACATTGCGATACATTCAAACAATTCATTCCTTTCAGTTAGTCTCTTGCAAAAGCACTCGCAAAGTGGCAGTCGCTCTGGTAGCACGTCAACCGCCATACTCCATACGTATGCGATCGTTTGTTAGACCAAAACAACGAATTTAAACGGTGACTTTCATTAGATTAAACAGCAGTCACACAAGTTAAGTAATGTGTTAAATATAAAAACTCGTCAAGGTTGGCAAATGCAAAATCATATGAAGGGGGAAATGCCTCAAGAAGTAGGACATATCCTGACGAAGCAAACTAGGGCTGAAAAATTGATTTGCAGGGCGAAGTGGGGGAATTTTTTGAGAAGTGAATTTATTGAGAGCGAAGATGAGTGTTAGCGGAGTTTCCGCTGGAAAAGACCAGTTCGGCGGTAGATTCGATTATGTAGAAGAGTTGCAAAGATGCGTATGAACCATTAGCAGAGAAGACGCTCCCACTGCCCCTCGTCCCCTTTGCATCCCCTCTCACAACATCTTTGTCGGCATACATGCTACCATCATATCTCTCCCCATTTACTTTAGTTCCTATAATTTCGACTCTAGACCTTTTGTTTCGACACGGAATATTCCACTGTAGAAGGAATCAGCGAATGCAGAAAGGGTGTGATACAGCAGGAAATACTGTTAAAATAGTCTGAGGTCAACGAAAACAAAGTGTTTCATAGTTTTGGATCTCCAGTGAGAAATACTCAACCTTAACCCAGAAATTATTGCACAAATTTCAAAAAACTTTCGGCTTTTCATCCGATGTGCAAGTATCCTCCAACACCATTAACATTCAAATAGATAGCACTCTATGAAATATAATGAAGACACCGTCGTTCACAGAATAACAATAGGACTTCATGAAAAAAAGGCTGACGAAAATTTTTCAAGGAATTGGTGAACGAAAAAATGAACTTTGAAACCTTAAGGGGTCGCATTCAACACAGTACCTATCAGAAGAACTACCACGGTGTTTAATTTTTCATCCCACCAAACTATCCAACCAATCTCACGATCTACCAGCAAATGATTAAATATGCCAGTAAATGCTTTTATATTTATTTATGGTACAATTCTTAGATATCATTTCTCATTAACTTATATTAAGGACTCGCTTTTTTGTGATCCAACCAACATTAAATGCAGATTCGATTGGTGCAAAGTGCTCGTGAACTTTCCCACACTTAAATCTCTATAAATTGCTCACCTTGATAAATTAAAATGTATTTGAATGTGAACGACACCTGTCATGTATATATATATCCATCAAAGTTCTGCGTCTAGATTTTACGGCCGCCAAGTTAAGAGAAATACAAAGACAAACACAAACATGCACATACGATATTGCTATAACGCGTTTTGAAAAGCTTGACGGAAGAACGCATATCAGCATAGGCACTATGCTACCAAAATCCATTTTGTCGAATTCTCTTCGCTCTGTAAAAGAAAACCGAAATTTGAGATTGCTGTGTAAATTCAAGAAAGCAAATGCGTTTATCTTCTGCGATGGGAATCAAATAAACAGTGATGCAACATTGAAATATTGCTGCGAATTTTGTTCCATCCATTATTTTATAGAGCGTATTTCAAAATTCTGATATTTCCGAAAAAATATTGTGAAATAATAAAAGGTACGATGACCCAGAATGCACATATAACGGTCACTCAAATATGTAACGATACTTTTTATGCAACACTGCGAGAAAAGCCCAACAATTTGTGCAAAAAAGGTTCTTCTATGCATCAAACGGAATCTGCAACTGCATCGCAGTCAATTCCATGCTTAACCGAATGCACCACAGAACTCGATTTGACAGACGTTCAGATTTGATGGAATCGAAACCGTTCGAAACAACGTGTTGAAAAATCTCAACGACGCAGTGAAAGGAACATCGCGAAGAGTAGTCATCAACGAAACAAAGTCCACCGTTATCGGTGCATCCTGTCTATGCAACATGCAGCAAAAGCCCGTCCGCGTCACGGCGCTCCATAAAAAATTCTGTACTACGTTATCAGCACATCATGAAAACAATCGCAAAGAGTCGTACTTACTTCTAAGTTCACTCCCTTATTTGCAACCAACTTGACCTAATGGAAACAGCGAGAGGGACAATACACAACAATTATCGAATCCCGGAGTTTGAAGAAGGCTGTCACTTTGAACGATTCTTTGATATCTTTAAGCCAAAAAGGATGTACGTATTCGAGCATATAATAATTCTGCACCTTCAATTACTTTGCTCTTCTGAAATGCGTTTGAATCCAATCGACTTCTAACTGAGTATTTGCATATTCAGTCAGAAATCGATTCAACCTCATTGCCAAGCATATCTGCACAACCAATAACACTTCTTCCAATGACTGTTGACTTAATCATATATCCACCAAACAATTTTGTATACTTTGTTAGATGTCAGTTGATTGGCCACTTAGACGAAGCAAACGAGATCGGAAATGTTGTAGGGCTTATGCAAAAAGCACAGTGGCTTCGAGTTGACCGCAGGATTTGGCGGTGTCACATTGCCTATAACATGTCGCTAGTAATGACCATATAACTGCATTCTGGTAACTCATTGACGACAACCATCTAATGGAGGTGCTCATGCATTGCAACGCGCCCATAAAACTCAGCCACTGACTAAACTCTCCCCCTAGCCGTTATTGCCCAGGGAAGAACAGTAACTCTTGGTTCTATCGGTTTGAGCCCGTCAGCCAAAAAGAATCGGAGGAGTGCGGAAGAGGAAAGACAGGACAGAGGGGATTGTAGGTGAATTGCGAGGGTGCAGGTGCAGATGTGATGAAGACGGAGTTGATGCATATGGTGGGAATGTTTCATCCACCCATTTACGCATTTATTTATGAAGACATATTCGTATGATGTGCTCATGAAACCCTTGACAAATGGGTTATATACACATTTCTTTATTGCCTATTTATGCTATCTTCCTATCAGCTTTTCAACTTCTAAACGATCAAGAAGACACAATACGCTGTCACTTAATTGTGACCTGAATAATAGCAAAGCGTACTCTGAACCAGAGTGAGGAAGGAAGCTCAGCCCGCCGCACATCCTACGAATGAGTCATCATCTTCGCAGGCAGGAGCTCAACTCTGCGCTTGCTTTTCCTAGCCAGCGTCGTCTCCCCAACCATTCGAACCACAGGCGCAAGCAGAGATAACGGTAATGTCACTCTCATGGAGAAAAACTGACTGGACACATATCTAGGAAATGGACGGAAGTCCATTTCCTAGAGGGTTCTAATTTCTGCCAACAGGTTTATCTCCCTCCCAGCGTTCTGCTGAGAGAGGGGTAACGGCAGATGAACTGCTCCTGGACACATTTCATTATGGATAAAGATAACAGGTCGATTATTTGCGCACGCACCTATCGATGCAAATGCGCAGCATGATAAAGAAATTGCGATCACTAGCATCGTTTATCTCGTGTTCGTATCAGTGATACAATCGCTCACAGCTCATTCACTATTTCACATTGAAATATACCGCTCAACGCCTTATTCAAATGTCGAAATGTCCGCAATTACAATGCACAATTGGCGGATTTATGTTTCTATTCATATCACCACTAAGAGTAATTTCGATTTAATATTGATGAGAAATTCCCTCCATTCAAGGTTTGTTCCAAACAAAATAATTTTCAAACGGTGACTGGATGCGGGCGACTCCGCTAAGCGGCGATTACAATCGAAAACATATCGCAAAGTTTCGATGTTCATGTTCTCTGTAGGATGAACGTCTTCTCAGATATCATCGCCCACCATCCATCCATCCAAACATGGGAAGTGATACAGCAAGCCATCCTTGTCAAATGAAAAGGGAAACAACCAATAATAAGGCAAAAATGCTAACAACAAGAACATTTATTAGAACCACTGCATCGTAAATATTTCATAGTTTCTACTGACGCATAAGAAAAACGCCTTGAACACCTGCGCTCTTATAAAAACGCCTCGAACACCTGCGAGAATGAGACACAAGCTTTTTCTTTGTTTGAAGATTGCAGCAAACAAACGTTTTTGTTTATAAACGACCATCCACCAACTGTCAGCAATACTTCGAGAATGTTTCGTATTTTCGGACCTTTAACATCATTTCATTTCACAAAAAAGATTACTACGATTTCAGCCAATATTACTAACCATCTCAATTATCCGATACGTTCCCCTTTCAATTACACAACGAAATGCATCGATAATGAAACGAATTCAAAACAATGCAACAAACAACACACATTGTTTCACTCATATTTGGTAAATGAAAAACGAGCCATTGCAAGGAATTTATCTCGAAAATGCAGACGGAGCGAAATGTCTATTGAGGCATAAATATCGCAAATGCACTTTTGCAATGCTAAGGAGCGAGCTCGGACACTGCGATCGGAAATTTCGCAATTCGAATGATGAAAACTCGATGAAAGTTATTTTGAGGATTATCCATTGAAAAAACTCGGAAAATTCCCGAAAAAATAATAACACTCCTCGGAAGGAATTTTTTCTCAAACTGCTTGAGTCGGCAGAGAAAAAGTTTCCGCATGGCAAAGTTTCAAAGCAGCAGCAAGAAGCAAGTTGCGATTTGATTACACTATTCTCCTACCAACGAGAATTCTATGTGGATGAATTGACTGCAGAATTGTTTTGACCGCAAGTTCTTCAAATGAGAAACGAATTAATAAACGGTGCGAGGAGAAAAATCACGATGTATTCATTCAGTGAGAAAACAAATTTACATTGACTCACCTAATTAAGCAATCATACTGCTACACCATGAACAACTCCGAAGTAAAAAAACTTTAAACATGAGGTTTCATCAAATGATCAACAAGTGAAATAAAAAGAGAGTGACCGAAAAGTGGACGTCAAACAACTATTTCAGAAGAAAGTGAGCGGAAGTGACCAGTGAGTGGACGGCATTTGCCCTCATCGACAAAGAAATA
The DNA here is from genome assembly GCA_022844705.1 of Toxascaris leonina. Classification (NCBI taxonomy): domain Eukaryota; kingdom Metazoa; phylum Nematoda; class Chromadorea; order Rhabditida; family Ascarididae; genus Toxascaris; species Toxascaris leonina. Next base: position 108,372 of record JAARMF010000100.1, read on the forward strand.
GATGTTTTACCTCTTACGGTTACTTATTTTTGAATATTCAGTTGGGTGGCTGAACAGCACTGCGGGAAGAGGGCGCTTCGCAATTCTTGCAGCTTAACAGCATCGTTTTTTGCGCTGTGCAAGCCGTCCTTGGCAACCGCTCGATACGTTATTCGAATGCACACACTATGCACGTCAGCTGCTGTGGTGAGCTTTTTTTTGAGTGCCGAGATAGCATTCTTTCTCTTATAGCTTCTTTCTCCGGAATTTTCATACAAGAAGAGAGAGGAAATGCCACAATGGAAATATTCGACGCATTTGAAAAGATTTACAGAAGTTGCCGTTTGTGGAATTGGTGCGCATCTGTCACCACCCAATGGCATAAAAACAAACAACAAACCAAAATCAGTGATAGGAAAAGCGACATGCTGAGCATGCAGCGGAAACAAGAAGAGAGGCTTGAACGAGCTTGAACTTTTGAACTACGAAGCACGAAATTATCAGTTAAATATAAGTAATGCTGTCAAATTTGGTATTTAGTTCAACACTGAGAGCTGCCTGTGAATCGAAATGACCTTCACGGTAATACACACATGCGAATGATTACAGCTCCGCAGTATCCAATGAGCAAACTTTGTTTAATTTATTTATCGCCATGAAACGATTATGTCAAATTGACCTTTCAAAATACGGCAGCTATAAATTACCATGACAAAGTCACCGTTGTCGAGGGCCGATTTTCAAATCTGAAGGAGAGAGGTGTATCAGCGCGAAGAATGGAGAGGAGGGGCTCCATTAACGCTGACGGCTGAGTATTTAGTGTGGAAAGCTGTTACACGCAAAATACTCCAAAACTGCCCAAAAATTTGAGATGGCATTAGGATATGGCTTTCGTCCGTGTTAGATGATGATAAAACGCTCTGCAAACTTTCTGTGCCAGAGTGATTCCGAATGGCAGCCCTTTCAGAAACCTCTGCGTCAACACTAATCACAGCACTGATATGAATATACAGCACTTGAAACGATGTCAAGCCCCTAACTTCCAGCAGAGAAAAAGTAGGACGCATTATGAGCACTTGAAATGAGCGCCAAACTGATCACTTGCCAAGCAGCTGAGGGCAATCACCTCGCCCTATCGAAGGAAAACACATCCTCAGTGACCAATTTTCCTCTCACATTCCCCTCATAAACAAATTTTATATTGTAAATGCGAATTCAAATATTTCAGCAACTTCCATACGAACGAATACGTATGATCGGCGTTGTAAACATACCATATGAAGCCATTTACACTGCACCCATGCGGGCCGTCGTATATGTTTCATTTGATGTTTCTCTTCGTCGAAGTTATATGCAAACGACTTTGGGTGTTATCTTTAAAACCTCTCTTTACCTCTAAATTTGATATTGAAGTCTGAGAGCTCTTCGCTGATGACGAGCACGTGCATCACAATGCTGAATTAAAACCGCATTATTAGACGTTAAGGTCGCTTGGATGAGGACGTAACAATGAAGTTAACCCGCGAATTGTTGCGAATCCATTTTACAAACAAGAATGTTGGTCACCGTTACCTGTCACATCTGATTAGAGAGAGGAACTTTACAAGTTGCAAGACTGGAACAGCATTGGCAATTGTTGAAGTGCTGTGCATTTGCGAAAGGATCCCTTTTTGGGATCGCTGAACTGGCTTATCGCCATCAAAGAATCATCGTCGATTGAGCGAGTATCCTGGACAGGTGTTTCATTGCAAACTTACAGCTATCATGGTTGATGCTCCTATGTGACCCTTAGATTTCTTTGCATTAATTATGCCGTATATGTCACCGATGCAATTTTTGCCAACAATTGAAAATGACTGATTCTTTCTCCAAAAACATCAAAAAAACTCACCCCTCTCCTCAATAAAAATAAACAATACAAATTTTCAAGAAATACCTTCAAAAAAGCGTTAATTAGAAGATTTTAAAGAATTTGTAAGTCGAATTTTTCTCCGTTCGAATTTCGCAGAGATCTCAACAAAGCTTGCGAAGGGCTCGTGAAGCGTCGAAAAAGTTTGAAAATGCAGCAATTCACAGAACTTTGAAGAGTTCTCAGGAGTTAACTTTTCTTCAACGTGAAAACCTTTAAGACGTATCACCGCTGCAGAAGACATTCTCACAAATGTGCATTGACGCATTAGAAATTTTATTAAAACGAAATGAAAGATTCCACCAGTGCATCATAATAAAGAGGACGACCCCCTTTCACCAATGCAAAAATGACGCCCTTCCACTGTGCACCATTTCTATCCATTAATGAGCCTTCGTTTCAGTGCATCCCAATTTGTTGGAAAATCTGGTTAAGTTTCATTGCAAAATGTCACCTATAAGGTATCAAAATGATCGCTACAATCCGATACGAATTCCGCAACAACTTTACGACTCTTAGCGATCGTTCGCTTGTTGAGTTAACTGAATATTGTCGACGACAATAACGACGTAAATCCACTCAACTCGATTTGTTTCTTCCAGACGGATCAGTCAACAATTTGAGCGGCAGACTTCAACTATATGCACGCAGCAGATATTTCACACATTTGATTTCCATTTCCACATGCCCACTGCACTTTGGCAACTATACACAAACGTGAGATGGAAGTGATATCGAGCAGTACCAGAAACATAAATAAAAAACAATCGCAGCGATGATTTTGAGCACTCCGGCCATTACAACTTCAGGTATATGACTCTTGGATTCAGCGCCATTCACACAGGTAAAGAAAAATCCGTGATCGCAAAACATTACTACAAAGCAGCATTTAGTGTGCAGAAAGCGGAAAACAACTCTGAATCGGGTTGGAGAGTGACTATTCGCTAGAAGTGCTCAGCATGCACTCGGCATCGTCAATTCAAACGTTCGTAATGGCGCCAAAACAAACATCAGACGACGTTCGATCACGATTGCCGTGAAGATAAAGGCAATATTCACTGGGCACACTTCCTCCATGCCCGCACTTCACCCCCTTTCATTGCTTTCGAAAGAAGCTAATAGGTGAGCTCAAATACCTACAGTTGCATACAGCTCCAAGTGAGGATAAGTCGTCTTCGATAGGAGTACGAGACTTGTGTGCACAAGAGGCTGCATCCGGTCAATTCGTGTAAAAGTCTTGTCTTTAGATTCTTCGTTATAACGACTGAGAAGCCTTCGAATGAGTGAGTGAGGAAACTGACAGTGAACGATGGCCTCTGAGGCAGCTGAGTTTTCTGTTTCAAACAATCCGCTGATTCAGCAAACATGCTCGAACCTATTTTGTCAAAGCTTACTACTTTGAAGATACCCGTCGAAAGCAGAAGAAAACGCCGATCAGATTTTTCATTAGAGCCCTCGACTTTATCAAAAGTTAGAAAACATTGAAGTACTCGAACTTAGTACATTTCTTCCGAAATATTTGAGAGAATTGCAGCGAGCCTGAGATCATACTGCATGCTGTCTGTTGGGGTCTCATGCAGAAAATAACAACGCTGCAAATTATTTTGAACGTTTCCCCTTGAAAGACTCGAAATTGATTCGATTTGTTACGGACATTCAAATCAGTTAATTCATTATGTTTTCATGCGCTATGACTTTCGATGGAATTGCATTACTCTTGTGATTTATCATCTTCCTTATTATATTCAACCGTCTTTTCTTCCTCTTTTAGCCCAATTGGCATAATTCGAATTCGATGATTCGAAAGCATTATGTCCGATATATTGAAGGAATTATAATCGTTGAGTTCCAAATAAACTGAGATGACTATAATAATAGACCCGAATTTAACAATGAAAGATGACGATACAACACCGATTTCCCATTATAATTTTATGAAATAGATTTCGCTTATCGACTCGGACACATCTGAACTCGTTTGGTCACTAAATCTTGAGTAATTATCAAATAGAAGTTGAAATTGTTACGTAAACAGCATCATTTTAATCCGGAAAACAAACAAACCGCTTGTAGGCACACAATTTAGTATGTTCCCTCACCAGTTCTGAAGGCCTTTCAACACTTTACTTTTGCAACGGTAAGACAACTTCAATAATGTATTAGGTTAGCAGAATTCTAGGTTTTTAGAATCACGCGAAATGCAACTTCTAATCATTATTTGAGTCTGCCACATTGACTGCAATTACTTGACGTCGACTATGATGAGGTAAAATGCAATCGTTGCAATAACGGCTTCCTCGGTGGAACGCAGCGCCACATCAGCGACATTTTTTTCTGCCTAGGCGCTTCTTGCTGGCGCTGCTTTAAATATGACACCAGAAGAAGATACAACGATCAGCGAATCTGAAGATTCAGAAAGATTATCAATGCCTCTCAAACGAAATTTATTCAGCGCCTGCTTATTAAGATTTCTTAAGCATGTTATACAGAACGATTTGTATATGAAATGGAGGAAGTATATTGAAGATGCTGGCATGCAGACGCGAGATAAGCTTTATACAACGTGCCGGAAGAGGTAGACTGCTCACAATAATACTCCAAAAACAAAGAAACGCCTGATGTTATGCTTTTCTACAAGATCAACGAGCCGTGTAAAACTCCGTTCACCATCCACCATCTGAAGCAACGGATGGCAAATAATCAACGTCGAATTTCGTGGAGAACTCCTCGGGGAATAAATTCAAATGCACGAAAATCAGCAGGCAAATGGTGAGATACATTAAAACAGCCAAATTTCTGAAAATGGCGGTTTAGGTTGGATCTGAAATTAGGTGTTCACATGAATTATTTCAAGGAAAAACTTATAGAACACACATATATCGGTGGTCTTATGATGCGGCTATTGCAAGAATAACTTCAAAACGGATGTATCTTGGAGTTGATAGGCCATAAACGTGAAAGGAGGCGAGCAAGAAGGCATTCATTGCAAGCGACCTTACCACGAACTGAAAAATTGTATCCCTCGAAATATGTGGTTAAAATTTTCGACGCAAAAGTAGAGCATTTAAAATGAAATTCGCTCAGAGACGCGTGGACACCACGCTGGAGTGAAATCGATTCAGTTACACACCAAATAGCCGCAAACGCACATACATATGCACTTCATAAGCCAATATGCCGTGTCAGCATTACTAATCATTTGTTCAACACCGATCTGCACAAGAAATAGCTCAACTTCTGCAATGAATACAGAAGCATTCTGGGTCGAAGAACACAAACGGTACGCGTCGAATCTGGTCGCCGTCGCAACCACAACAAGAATCAAGGCCGACTTTAGCCCAGAAACATATGAAGATGGCAAACACTGTCTTTCTATGCCCCTGTTCCGGTGGAGGGCTTTGATTTATTTCAGACCGGAACCAGAATAGCGACCAGACTTGGGTCACTTTGCGAAGTTGAACTTAGTCCTGGTTTCATCTGTGGTCTCGATCTGGACCAGATTTAATCAACATTGAACCAAAAAAAAATTGGTTACGAATCTCATCTACAAAAGCATGGAAATATCAGAAGATACCATTGATACTGCACTTCTAGAACGACCAAATAAAAAGGCAAAAAGAGGACACCGGCGGAAAGGAAGCATAGCGCCGAGCAATAAACCAGGAAGCTTATCACGAAAGACGTCTTTTGCAATTTTACACTGACAAACCGACCTGCAGTGAAAATAGCCAAAAAGCAAAACAAAAGGTTTGATCATCAACACTTTTCACGACCAAATAATCAAAGAGCTGCCGAAATGTGGGAAAAATACACAACGGCACTTTTAAACTCTCCAGAAGCAGATTTTCGAACGTGCGCTGCGAGACGCTGTGTTGCAAGTTTTCAGAACTTGCAGGCAGCCGTGGAGGTATTGCTGATCATACGGAGGCCCTTTACGAACTCACATGAAGAGAGGCACTTCAGCGTCTTCCACTGAATTCATACTTATCGCTTGTTTGGCCTCACCACCGAGGTCAAAAAGTACTTCATGAAATCGGACAAAACCACTGTATTCAAGGAGAAAAATGAAAGAAATAATGCTCCATTGATTCCCACAGTAAGTAAAAACCGTCTAAGAAAGGTCTCAGAGAACTTCGTGATCGGCAACGGATACACCTTTCCAGAAAAATTCAATTTATGAGCAAAAAATGTCGCTGATGGGAAAATAATTTTGTGGGAAAAATTTAACCTTTGGAACTGCAAAAACGACAGCCCTTTGTCCATTACTCTTAAATTGGTTGAGATCCTTTTTAAAGCCGACTTTTTAGCCTTCTCAAAATCATATGATAACCACCAGAATTGGCAGGACATCAACAAAAACCATCACATGCAGCTTAGCAGTCTTCACTTGGCTAGAAATAGGTCGTCGGCTCGCACTTGTTTGCAGACAAAGCTCTCATAGCTCGTAAAAACTATTTATTGGTTATGAATGCGCTCGCACAATTTTGGCGTGACGCAGAACCTAGCAGGTTGTTTCGATTTCAATCTCAAAAGCACTGGTCATAAAAGAGCCCGCTACTTACAATGAATATGGAGCTGAATCCATTATTTACAAACAAGTGGGAAGAGTGCTAGATGAGTGGTATGAAATGTCTCTTTGCATGCCGCTTCCCTTTCCCCTCCCCCCCCCCCCCCCCTCCCCCTTGATTCTCACATATTCTTGAAGCAAAATGAAACACGCAGAATCATGCTTTCAAATTTGAGCGAATCCGACCATCCGTACAAGTATTCCGCAAACGCTTCGTTTTCTTTTTCGGCTAGTGGTGAGAAACGAAAATCCAACGAGCATAAAATGCATACGGCCCTTTCTAATACGAACAAGTTCCTTTGAATCTATGGATTAACGTGAACTGCGATAAAGGAAGTCATCCTGAAAAGCGCATAATAAGAGCCAAATTTCGTCATTCTACCTTTAGTTACGCTCTCGAAATGAAGCTATCAGACGAAAAAACAAACAAATAGACAAAACTCACATAAATGCATGAACCCGACCTCGCTATGTGTTTTGGCCAAGCAACTTCACAAAAACGTTTTAAACGAATGAATAACATCATGTCTTAGCAAAGCTTGTAACAACCGAGAAAACACAGCTAATAGCTGATGCGGTACGTGATCTTACACAGTTCACCTAATAGCATCCGACCGCAATAAATGTCACTACTGTCGAAACGATCCTTTCTTGAATGAGAAGGGCAAATTTCATGGCTAGCTTCATTGAACTGATCTCGAGAATATAAACAGCTTCATTTACGAAGTTAGACTTCATTCGACTGTGGGGACTTGTCATGTCTGCCCACTTAATTTATTAGATTGTTTAGTTGTACATAGTAGAAGGTAGTCTTGAAGATGCTTCCACCTGGACGCCCACGAATTTCCCACTCAAGAAATCACTTTGGGATCCTCAAAGTTCCTCCCAAAAATGATGATAATTTGCGCGTTGCTGTAAACACTACTGGAGTTGAAAGCAACTAAACTTCTAGGATTCGAGAATAGCTTTTATTTGCACCCGAATGAAATTTCCCCCGAAGCCAGCATCAACTGCAAGACTGTGGGAGCAATCTCATCATCCTGTCAATGTTTCATTACAATTTTCCAAATGACTTCAACATTTCTAGCCCTATTCTCTCGGAAACGTTTCATTTCATGAAAGTTGTATCAAATACATCTCAACAGAGGCACGACGGAAGTGTGAAAACTTCAAAGATGAAATATTTCTGCTAGTAACGCGATAAATAATCTCGACACACATTTTTGGGCTTGAAAAAGCGTCCAAATTTCTGAAGATTAAGGAAGTCGCCCCACCGGAATCATTAAGAGATTTTGCGGTTATTCATCAGAGCAACTTCAGCAAAACTGCTTTTTCAGACAACAAAATCAGCAAAAAAAAATTACAACCTGTCATGTATATTTTACAGTATAAACGAAAAACGCACATTTTGACCATTCAATGGAAGACTTCCATAAGTTAAGAAGCATCAACGAATGTGCAATCACTTCTTCAAATTCCTCGGGATGACATCAAGTAGCAGAATCCTACGATCCACAAAATGATTCCACAAATTCCTATAAGAATGAACCATAGAATTTTTCCATGAAAATTCAGAAATTAGAGATTCCTCGGCGCACCGCATCTGAATCGAAGTGATTCCTAAAGACCGATTCTGCAAAACTCAACATGTGACTAACAATTTTTTGAAACGACTGACTATTTTCTGATGAAATGAGTAAATCATTAAAATAGCATGGTTTGCACTATCAAAGCAAATACGAATCTGTAAGTGCATACTAAGGTTATTTATGCAAAATTCGAAAGCCAAAGATGGCGATCGTTTGCACTGGCTTGAGAAAGCTGCAGTTTTCGCAGATCCGTTCAGTTTTCCTTTCTTGCAAAGAGATAAAAATTAGTGACCGCTGTAGCCGCCAAGAGGATGACTGATGGTCACGCTTCTCCGGTTCACTTGTTAAAACTTTTGACCACTAGGCAGAGAAACAATATAAGGAAACACTTTTGAGAGGTGGCGTTGCGAGAATACACCACTGCGAACGAAGAGAACAGCGGGAAAGTACTCGAAAGAGGAAAGTCTACAAGAAAAACTCCAACGTCCCCCTACCTCTTATGCAGCGATCTGCAAGCTTCTGCACTGAGTTGAACTTTGCACTATCGATTTGTCATATTTGCAACGAGTTGAGGCAGTTCTCATCACCTATTGTCTAAGCTGCTCTATTGAGATGAATTACAGAACGCCATGCTCGTGCTCGTGTACACGCATTTCTCTGTCCAACAATTTCAACTCAAGAAGCATTGAAGTCAAGAGAGGTATGATCCACAGCATAAGCGACTCCCTACATCATACTACAGGTTGGTTCACAGTTTCTAAAAGAAATAAAGATTTTAAGGAGGCTAAAACCCACATGCCCTGTCACCGAAGAACAGCGAACCATCTGAGGGAAATTTGCTTGGCCAATTAGTTCAGCTCAAACATCAAACCATTATTTTGCAAAACTTGCTTTTCACCGGCAACTTGTGGGAGGGTTGATCAGGTGAAAAGATGCAAATGCGCATGTCGTGTTAGCTTCTCAGGCGCGCTCCTTTAATTTTATTTTAAAATGAGACTAAACAGTGTTACTGCACGGGTCTCAGTTGAAAACGAGCATTTATTTCCGAACAATGAACCTATCGTAGACTAAAACCGAAAAACAGTAACTGGTAAATGGGCTCTGTGAATGGGATAACACTGCAATGAAACATTCGTATTTCGGATTGGCATCTAAAGACATCACAAATTCACTCAGCGAAATAGGAAAAACTTCGAAATCTCACGGAAATTTCCCACCATAACTGTTCATATAGAAACGGTAACAAATTACGTGTAAGACTTTCAAGCGATTAATGCTGATAACGATAAATCGGAAAGAAATAATCACAAACTGATATGCAGCTCAAAAATTTCAGTTGATAAGTTGACGCATGGGGAAATGTGAGAAGGAAAGAATTTCGTAACGTTGAATAAAATGTACATTTTTATCGAATTTAAAAGAAAATCAGCTACAAAGTTTATACGAATGCCTGCCGACCTCATATCTGCTTCGAGTCAATCATTCAAAAGCACTGCAAAACAATGCAAGATGCCAAAAAAGACTGAAATTCGGCAAAAATATTAGTCTGGAACGATCTCAATGCAAACCCTCGGCAATCACTTAATGTTCACATAAGCGGACAGGTAAAGCACATTTCTTATTGCCGTTTTAATATGCAATGATTCCGTTGAATAATCCAACAAGGCAAATGTAGGAATTAAGAAAAAAGGTTTCAAAGGGTTGTAAACTGCAAATGACAGAGAGGAGGTGGCCGACGAGCATTTAGTATGCAGTAGTGCCACGACGCAGTTGAAATCCGATCCGGCTGAGCAAAGCGCTGCCAGCATCGCACAATCGTTGCATCGCTGAACTCGCTCCAAATTGACGCACTCTTCGATAGTAAACGGGCCACCACTGTGTCACACAAAATATCCTTTCATATGCAAATCACAGTGTGTTATTTACATTGTCCCTCATAAAAGAGATCACAATATTACGCCGTCTTGACAATCGCATGAATAGAGCAACCAGGATAAGTATGAAAAAAGACGAGTCAGATATTTCGACTCTTTGCCAAGAAATATTGAAGAAGAAATAAATGTGCTAGGTTGCTGTCACAAACATGAAGCGAAGATTCACATTGATATCCAGGAGGCATGAAGATGGGCTTAAAACTTGTGAGAAGTTCGGTCACATGGCTGCAAACTCTCGGACATTAGAAAGATGTACACACTCTCAACATTTAATTCAAAGTGATACTACACTTTCGGTTATGCGACCGTTTTTCGTCATATCTAAAGGCGCATGTATTTGTGAGTGAAATTAAGGCTATAAAAAGGGCACGAAGATACACGTCACCACTCTGAAGCAGGAACAGTGATAAGGCCATATAAACAAGAGTCACGCATTGGGACGTATCGCTGTTATTGTCGTCCACATGGCAACTTAAAAAAACGGAAACACTAATGTGACTAATTACGCAATCTTCGAGGATCGACGTGAGTGGGGCATGGAACGAACAAAACGAAATCAAATGGAAGTCGGACAACGAAAGAACTGAATCCAACGCAAAATGACGCAAAATTAAATAACCAAAATCAGGCACTACAAAAAAGAACGAACATCGGCACTCATACGTCTTGTCGCGTAATTATGTTCAGGGGGCATGCTCCTTCACTATGCTCATGGATGAACGCGGAATCACTGCAGAATCCAAAACAGCGTTGATAATCAAGAATCCAAAACACACAAAAATGCAATGATCACCCCTATATTACTTCACGGCATGACCTGAAACAATGTGGAAGTGAAAGCCTTCGAAAGACAGCTGTGGCAAACGATGCTAAATAAGCCAAAGATGTAAAGGTTGTCGATGGCTCGTGCAACGTTCACCTTGCTTGTGCTTCCTGCTCGGACTGCACTGTTCTAGTTTCAATTTTCTTTGCCCTTATTTCATTGTTTGCATTTGACATCGCACTCTCCTCCTCCTCACACTCTGACTTTATAGTCAAAAACTTGCTTTGGGATGTTCAGCGGTTGGATTATTACTCTCTTTGATGGTGTTCTTGGTTTAGTTCGGCTCAATCAGCAAGCAGGAAGAGAAGCGTTTTGAAGCATTATCCTCAATTACTACATTCACATGAAAAGTCGTATCACTGTATACACTTCAAGCAATAAGACTAAAGCAATAGGATGTAATTGAATTTCTCATTGATTATATTCATCGCAACTTTCTGCAATGAAATATACGTAATGCGATAAGAAATCGCGCAGTGCACACTACAATATAACGCCACAATGGCTATATTAAGAGTGCTTCAAACGCATTTTTCATGTGTCGTTCTGCAATGAAATCCTGCATCTGCAAAATACTTGCCCATACAATAAACTGAACATCTCAGGAAAGCACATCACCATATATACTACTTCGATGAGTGCCAATCAAACCTGAGGGTTATCGACAGAAGGACCACACGCACACAGCAATATTCTAATTCTATTCAATCATTTATTCTCATAAATCAGTTTTCTCACCAAGCAATTTTACGAATCGCTTGATTCCAGCTGTCGCTCTACAACATGCAGAAATTCATTATCAAATAGGATTAGAGAACTAAAATATTGGCCTTAAATATATTGAGTATTCTTTCTAGACAGAGGGATGGTTAGTGGCAATGAGTGGAGGCGCAAAATACTGTGCAGTTGGCTGAATTCAAGGCCGCTGCGGAGAGTGTTGAACAATCAGTGATGTGACACATCACACATGATGGGATGCACATACATATGCCAGCAAATGATGTACAATACCTGTAAATGCGAGGAGATATTTTTGCGATTTGCATTTATTTTTGCAATGACGCACTGCATCAGGATAACCCTTATAGCAGCTGCGTTTTTGAACAGTTTTTGTTCGACGCAAAAAGAATCGAACAGATGGCATGCGAACCTATGAAAAGACAATTTGGAAAATCTGATCGAAAGACAGGAATTTTCAATGGAAACTTAATGCACGAGCAGAGGCATGTTAGCCATCGATGTTGCGAAGTTGACGCGAACAATTCGACTCATTGCGAGAAAAACCACACGAATCAATGCCAGTTTCTACTCGATCGGCCGAGATAATCGTTGCCCCATCTCGATCACAAACCCATCATCCCATACATCGCATCACAACAACTACTGTTGCGACAATGGTGGTTGCAATAATCGCGAACAATATTAAATGAGGATGTGACATAATCTGAAATGTGACAAGATGTCTCATTACTAGCAAACATATACTATTAACACTTATAATAAAAGGTGTTCCAATTGAGGCTAATCACTCCATTATTCGAACATCGCCATCAGACACCAAAGATGAAGATTGTAGGCGAGTAAACCTGTACAACGAACGGGATGTGGTTATGTGTAGTGCTATAGAAATGACGCTGAGAGAAGCGGCTTCACTGATAAACAACGCGATCGGCAAGATAAAAGTTGAAAAATTCACACATCAATGAGTGCTGCTGTCCAAAGAGGCAAGAAGATCAACCGAAACCGACGAATCACTGAAGCGGTCGTGTTCTTATATGAAGTCTTTTTCAAAACTTTTCCAACGCGATGTTCTTTACATCAGCTTCCGCATAGCAGCGGAGATGTGCGCCACCTCTCCATATACAAATATGCCTGCTCGTTTGTGATTTAATTTCAATTCGCGAAGCACTAAAGCTGAGTTTGGGTATCACTCACATAAGTGAAACCTCATATGCGTAGCCAGGTCCCAATGACCACGTAGTTTACGAACTACCAAAAGTTGTGACGTTGTATTGATGAATAGATACGGCTCAAAAGCGACATATTTCTTCAATAAAAAAAAAAAAATCTGAAATCATTCATTTGCATAAGGGAAAAACGTCAGACGTTGTTTGTCTTTTCAACGAATGAGTTTGCAACAACCCTCACTCTACAAAGCCCATATCACACTGTGATACAATCGCATGGCAAGATCACAGGAGGCTGAGCAAGCCTCTATTTAATCTGATCATTTCCATAAGCGACGGGTCTAATGAAACAGATGTGCATAAGATCTCATGAACGATATGCTAACATATCGAGCCAGGAGCCAACAATAAAATAATCCAGTGATGAAGTCTACCATGAAAAAGATCGCATCGGACCTTTCTGAAAGTAAAGAAGCAGAAATAGGGAAGTAATTGTCTTACCTGCAGCCATGTTGTAAATTTATACAAACTGGATTCTTGCTAGAAAACATGGAAGCGAAAAATCTTCGCTCATTTTGTCGAATGTTGATATGAAAGAGCACAGAGGTTGAACAATGAGTTGAATGCTCAAAAGCACTACAGGAGAATGCGGCACGGAGGAATACATTACTTGTCGTGAAGTGTGCAAAAAATATACTTAAAGAGGATATCTACAATTCTTTCATTTTGCACTGTTGAATGTTTGCGGATTCTGAAGAATTTTCGGGATGACGCTAAAAAATTCGATAAAAATTTGCAATGTAAAGAGTCGTAATTTTTGCTCAGAACAGTTGAGGGAATCAATTAACATCGTTTTATTCAATTGCATTTACCACTCAAGCAAAGTGCGCGATGACGCCATCATGCTTCAAACTTATTTCCAATTTGTAAAAATTTATTTCCTATCAAATATTCGATTCGCTCACATGAGATAGCATAACAGCATTTTGCGGAGTGACCGATGCATTTGCACGACTGGCAGAATGATTCACCTTAACGGGAAATGTAATCACTACGAAAGCTTTTTGGCAAATTCACATGGTGCTTGACAGCAAAACCAAATTCAGGGAGAACTTTTTCTTGCAGCTTGGGAATTTCAACTGTAAAGCTTTAAAAGCTCCATTATGAATCAGCGACTGCTATTACTAAGCCTACGGTCTGATGTGAAGCTCAGGGAATCCAGCTGTAAAGCTCAGTTCACCTCGACAAGCAATCCAAGAATTCAAGATGGCAAGTTCTCTTTTTTTACAGCAAAACAGCGATGCATAATACTGAAAAGTAGATAGCCTCTGTGAATTCGTTTCAATGCCTCAGTTGTCGATGTTCCGCAAAATGAGCTCCTTAAACACAAGTAGAAATAAAAATTAAGGATGCTTCAAAGCGAACTTCCAGGTCGTTTTGGAATTCCCGACATACAGCGTTCGTCGGATGAATAAACTAAGGCCGCAGGTGACGGAAAACAGTGAAGATAATTGGAATTAAAGCACAGTGAGATCACATACCTTGAGGGTACTCCAGAAGATTTACACAAATAACATAAAGGCGAAAGTGGATGGGAAATAAACAATTAGGGAGAAGAATGGAAGACAAAGCGGACAGGCTCTGATGCTGCCGCATGTAAACAAACACAATTGGGGAGAGAGGGGAAAGGTAAGAGAGATGCCGTACCAAAATATTAAAAATAAGACATGGCACAGGCCAAAAACAGGATGCAATGGAATTATAAAGGTTGCAAAGAAAATTGGCTGCAAAAGTGATCTGCATTGCGCGATGTACATCTTCGATGGATGCACGTTTGGCACCAGTCGACAATAAAAGCAATTCGTTCGCAGTAAAAACGAAATGAAAGAAACATATGCAAGACGAGGATCATTCAGCGTATTCACTTCTGCAATGCAAAAATGTCAGTTAAAGTCCTTTGACTGTCACCTTTGGGGATCGATGCATCATAGGAAACGACGAGAAAATGAGCAAAATTCAAATGAATGAAGAAGCGGGTAGGAAGGCAGTTGGGGTGGACATGATTTCGTAGAGAGCTTATTCGAACAACGCTTTCTTCAAATTACCCAGAAGCAATCAGTGCAGGGGAATGCGTTCGTATTTTGATTCTCTACGAATTCCCTGCAAAAGAATTCTGTTTGCTGACTCGATTGGTGCAAAATTTATGCATATTTTTTCAACGTTTAATTTTCCACAACGTCCATAAGTTTGTTCGAAATTGGCTCATCAATAGGTCATATGGTAGAAAAGGTCATCATCACATAATGGACGTGGAAATCACAAAATTTGGTTATTGAAGATTCATTCGTTTCCGAATTCAAATTATCGGATAGGCATACGTGCAAAGACACATAGACGCGATGCTCCCATAATGGCTTTTCCAATGCGAATTTCTGAAAGCGTATGAAAACATATTTGTTTTCGCTCACTTTTCATTGCAGTGCACGAATATGCTTAGGAGGAGAAGCAAACTATATTTCCTAGAAAGAAACAAGAAAATCACATCGATCTTTGCGAACTGTGTCCGTCATAAATGAATACTCTTTAAAGAGTAATCCAAGAGATACAGCAAAAACTGCAAAAGTCGCCTAACGAAATGGGATGATGCAATCCGAGATGCGAATTGCCAGATTTCAGTCAAATATCCTGTGGAGTTTGATGGATTTCGATTGTGGAATCAAACCTTAGACACTGATATATTGCAAAACGTCGTAAGTCCTTTCTGCACTAAGTGAGTATCCATAAAGTTAAATACGACCGCTGAGTAGCGGTGCTTAAAAAAGAAAATTTTTCGTTTAATGCCGGGAAGACAGCGATGGACCTGAAACGTTTGTTGAAATAATAGTGGGAAGACGGAAGCAGGAGAGTTGGAGAGACGTTTCACATCAAATAACGCAGACACCGACAGTGATGTGTGCGTGAGATTTACTTATGCCCTCGACAGCTGTAAAGTTGGACAAAAAATCACAACAAATCACACAAGTTGCAGTGAAATACTTCCTTTGCTGGCAAGTCAACTTTGCAACAATCCCAAAATTTGCAAAAAATTTCCCAACTTTCAAGGGGAATTCCATATCTCTCATAAGAAATTCTAGGATAATCACTTTTTATTTTCAGTCTCTTTTATACGCTAAGATTATTGTTGTTTTTTGAGAAGCTTATAAGCTTTCACATGAATGTTCTAATTTTTTATAAAAAACTTTCACAGGACTACATCTTTCTAGCAATTCGAATTCGAAAACAATCACAATCGTCATGCACATGAAAATTCCCACAAAACCGCATACCTAAAAGGCATTTAACACAAGCAACGGCTGGGACGCATATTCCAACTGGTTGGGAGGGAAAGATGACATGTACGTGCTGTGGGATTGGCAAAAATATGAATATATTATGATGCAT
Source organism: Toxascaris leonina (assembly GCA_022844705.1). NCBI lineage: Eukaryota > Metazoa > Nematoda > Chromadorea > Rhabditida > Ascarididae > Toxascaris > Toxascaris leonina. The sequence continues at coordinate 124,521 of JAARMF010000100.1, forward strand.
GTTTAATTATTCGATGGCAATTAATAAAAGCTGTTGATATGACGCTAGAATGAAGGGAACTAATGGCACATGCTGCACCACACGCTTCTAATTGTTGAGTTGAAAAGAACGAGAACTAAACGAATAGAAGTGATAATTTTTTGGCGATGTTACACTTGAATAATGTTCAGAACTATTTTTCAGAGAAACACACACAACACAATGATGAATCGATTAGCTAAGATGCGGACAACATGGTTCAAAGTATCACACGAAACAACACCTTCTGCTAGTTAGCTTTCCCTCTCCTTCCCCCTCCCCTCTCCTTCTTCCCCCCCCCCCCGTCTTCCGCAATTTAAAGTGCTCTTTTAATCCATCGAAATAAGTTCCTTCAACGTATCGCAATATTGGCTAAATGAGTGCCAAAAATGAAAGCAGCACGACGTCACAGCATTCTCGCTCAATGATGGGCTAGTTCAGCGGGCAATATAGCACAATAGTGTCGAGGCCAAGCCCCACGACGCGCGTATTCTTAACAAAGGCAGCAGAAATCTAGATTTTCCTCTTCTTCTCTGTACGCTGGCCGTTATATCTCTTCGGTCTTTCCTTTGTATGTCTGGTGCAATCTACAACACTCACCTCGTCAGTGCTTGGTGAGGGGGATAGATGGTATCAGGAAGTGTGTCAACAGCAGTGGGTTGTTTAGGATGGGTGGGGGTTGTTGGAAATGGACTGGGCGGTTAGCGGGGAAGTGGGGAGTCGAGGGAAGTATGAAGTGGATTTGGGGGGCACAAGAAAGATTGGTGGTTACGTGCAGGTATATGACAGTTCTCGACAAAAAGCAGTCGTCACAGTAGATCTCAGGTATTGACAACGAGCAGTTCAACCTAGTTATCATAGTTGTGCCGAGTGAACGTTTACACTTTCGCGGTATTTGGGAAAAAGTTGTTAACAAAATCGATTCAACAGCAATTTTAAGACACCATGAAGCTTCACTGATATCCTTCTTCAAATGGTTTTAAGTCCATGCGGCAGGTCTCATAATAGATCACTAAAACGAAATTTCCGCCCATTGGCTGTTATTTTCTTCCTCCGGGCTGATGAAAGCTAAGCTATCTTTTGCTTATTTTCGTCCAACGTTCTATAGGAAGCTGTGAAAGCAGCCAATGAACGGGCGGTAATCTGATATGAAAGCTCTTTTGTAAGCTGGAAAGTGTCAAGTTGTGATTATTCGTAAAAGTTTTATGGTCATTCCGAATCAGCCACCGAATCGGTTTTCTTATAAGATTTCTTCTGGAAAATTGGATCTTTGTCACAAAAACTGGTCAGAGTAAATTTATTATGGAGTTAATTTTGGCAGCAGAAACGCTCATTTAGGGTCGCTTATGATGTTTTAGTGGTGCTGGCCATTTTTGAGTCACAGTGGTAAAATCTTTCTTGAACATTCTAAATAAAGTCCGAAATTTATTGTTTATTCCGCGACGAGCTTTTATGATGTGATGTCGAATGTGTTTTAAGGTGCAGGGAGCGTTTTTCGCTAGAGTTGGACACTTAGCAATGTAGACCGGGTTGTGCTCATCCCGACCAACCCACACTCATGGCGGCGGCATTGGCATACTTTTTGGGGTCTGAGGATTTGTGAAAAGCGAATGCATCATGAAACTCGTCATCGACATATCGCTGCTATCTGAGAATGACTCCACATATCTGATATCTAGATATAATCGAGCTCAGCGAGAAAGTAGGATGGCGAGTGGCGAAATATTCTCTATCGTTTTCGAATGCATTCTTCGCAGCACTTTCAGACGTTGCTCGCCAAAAATGTAATCAACGAAATGCAATGCTAATCTCATAGCAAATTTTTTTTGATGCCTATAAGCTGTGTATTTTCCACATGGAATTTTTTATGCGGAAATAGAAAAGAACGAGATAAAAGTTAGAAATGATGTCTGCGGGCGAGATGGAATGTCAACAACTGTGCGTTATGTGGACCTGAAATTTCAGCCAATATTTCATAAAGTGAAGTATCATCGCTCCAAAGTAGCAATGGAAAGTGAAATGTAAAAAAAAAAACGATTATCTAACTAATGTCTACACCGCCGATAGAGACCGAGTTTTATAATTAGATTCTTCAGCAAGCAAATAGTCAACAATCGTTCGGACTCGAATTTATTAAAAAGTTCGGATTTTCTTATTTCTCCTTCTGCTATTGAATGAAATCAATTTGACTTCATGCGTCTGAAGAGGATTTCGTAGCTTCTACTCATCAGGTGCACGAAGGTCCAGTAAGCCGTTGTTATTGAAAAGTGTTGACCGTTTTCTCTATGGATTCACTTTTTCTGCAACAAACGGTGAACGAAACGGCAAGAAAGGGTTGCTTCAATGGTATCTTCGAAGTAATCATTAAAGAACAGTTTCATTTATGTGTTGCGAAGCTGCGCGTCTTCTATGACAAAGAATTTTTTGTGACTCTAGAATTGCATCCATTATATTTGCGTAGATTTCTTCAGCCTCGATGATAACACTCTCTGTTCGCGGCCTATCAAGGATGCCTTATTTTGCAACATTCTCAAGAATCAGAGCTCAAAGCCTTCCTGGTTTTCACGGAGATCTCTAACTCATGCCTAATATGTTATGCAGCAAGCAGCATAGTAGTAAGTTCTCATGAAAGCCGATTTAAGCATCTTGCTCTGCGGACGATCATAAATAATCATCAGTTATGGTGAGGTGTCAAAAAACTCAATGAGCGCATTTAATAAAGCAATGAGAGGAGTTCGTAATAAAGGTGGGTGAAGTATCTAACGACATTCTTTGCATCTGAATGAGATGTATCTTCCGTAACACAAACAAATACACCGCCACTCAATGTAAACTTAAACACACTGCAATGCCGATATGCACATCACGATGCACAGCAACTATAAACGTATCACGCAAATGGATCGACTTGTGCGCCATAAGTGCTCGGTTATCGTGGAAGCACTGAGGTGAAGAACGATATCGAATCCCATTTTTTGGGATTCGATATGCCATTTTTGGCATACCGAAAAGCCATTTTTCTGCTATTGTTCTTCCATCGCCCTCGTTGGGGAGTTTGCAAGGATCGTCGGAATATCGGTACAGGTGAAACGATTGAGGTGATCCAAGTGGTACTACATTGCACTGTCATACATGCAATTTTCTCGCTGCTATCTTCCTTAGCAACAAAAATCAAGGCAGTGTACATTAACGAGGCTTCACATGTCTGCATAAGCATCTTTCCGCATATTGCAACCTCAAAACTACCGTAAGGACTCGAAGGAAACTTGCACCTCAGACCGAGCTTATTCCCGAACTCTGAAACTATTGTTACTCTTATCCTCACTGTTTTATGTCCTTCTGAACTTACTCTCACTGAAGCCCAGCTATTCGCACCTCTGTTATTTGCAAGCAGTCATATTGGAGGTAGTGGAATAGATCTTCTTAGAACACTTTGCTCAACACCTCAAGCAGCTTCGATATGTTAAAGTTGGAGTAGAGTGTCGCTCTCCTGATTTACTGCATTCCTTCGCTCGGTTCTCTTTAACGGTTCAAAACCCAGATTTTCTAGAGTGGTTTGCCGCTGCCTCAGTTGCCTTGCCAAAATGAAAAGCATCGTTAGTGCAAACACTCATGAAGCGCCGTTTATATTTAAAAATGGATTTTTTTATATCTCATGAAGTACTGTAAGTAGACAGTTCCTCAGAACGTTCTATAATGTACCTTAAATATCCTTTATTTGTCAGGATAACTGCAACAGTGCCATTTTCGTTGATGCGCTCTAGGAACTTATAAAGAAAATGAACTTATCTCAAGCGCATTTAAGAGAGAAATTAGTCAAAATTGCAATTTGTGGGAAGATGTTGCGTAACAGAGGCACAGTTTTTGATAGCTGCCAGAAATTGTTGAATCTCACTGCTTATGTTGTGATTTAAAGTGATCATAGGATTTTGAAGTTATGAGCAAAGTAAGGCAACAGCCTTATTTATCCACTCAGATAGCATCCGCGGTTTGGTACACTTTCAAAAATTCATGGACCTCATCACTTTGGTAGTCTCATAGAAAAGGTTGCGAAAAGTGATCTTTTGAGCGGAGCGCCGGCATACGTTTTCATATAATCGGTTAAAATAATATCTCGTTCTGGTAAAATGTCAACACTTTTAGAACCTCTTAGACCCTGCCATAATGGTGGGATGGTAGCGAGAGTTGACTTCAGAAGGTAATTCATGGAGAATTTTAGTTCATTGAATTAAGCAACATTTCCCATCTGAGAAACACCTCTCCAAAAGCTCCGGAGTCAGCATTTTTGAATGCCATGAAATAGTGTGCAGTAAAGAAACACTTATAGTTTCCGACTATGCAAGGCAAGCTGTAACCTACCGTGAACATGCAGCACAGAATTCATTGATAGAAATATATTACTTCTTAGACTGCTTATACGCATAGTGAATTTCAGCAGAACTGTGAGCTATAAAAATCGAACTACTAAACTTCGTCTTGAGCAATTTTTTCCGACAAAATCTCAAGAATGTCAAATGGCATTAGTCTCAGATATGCCGACTCATGGCAGTAAGAGCAAAATGCTGAAATTGTGTAGCAATTTTATTACGAGTACTCAATTTCATTCCATTTCTTGTTTCGTTTCCTCTGCCTCAACGTTTCTTTACATTGGGTGACTAGGTTCGATTCGTTTCTCAGTGCAAATGAATTCTGACTGAAACATTTCGAAAACTTTGACGATTGGAAAGGCGAAACATTGCAAATGACACTGACCATTCCACTCGCTCATACTATCATCATAAAATGCAACAATACATTTATTATCACACACTTTTGCGAGTATATTTGTGCAAGACGCAACTCAACATTGTCATCTTGCGCTACACGACCCTTATTCGTTTATCTGTCAGCTACTATCAATTGGATAACTCTTACAACTATAATTGGGGATTTCGGCTGATTTGATATGAAAAGTCGGATGACTTTTTAACTGTTTTCCAGGATGATCACTTAATTGTTTGAGCAATTATTTAAAATATTGAGAGATTTGCAGATGTTTTACGCTATCCCAATTTCGATTGTGAATTTCAACTGCACATTGCACCTGCAAAAAAGCAGTCTTCATTGAAGGATTTGAATAATCGCCTAGAATTCAAAATGCGAATGTCTAGGTATTTCATACAGTCCCATTCTTTGCGAACTCAAGAATCTGATAGGCAAGTTCAGCAAATCGCAAGGGCGCATATGGTGCCAGATGTTCTGAGCGTTGCTATGGAATATCGTTCTATGCCCGGTATTCCATCTATCCAATTTTGCATCTTCAGCTTCCTCGGTTTCTGTCCTGAAACTATGGGTCTAATGCGCATATGCACATATGTACATGCATAATGGGAACTTGCAAAATGTAGATGTAACCTCGCAAAACGGATTAAAGGCGTATGAGAGAAACCCTGGAAGCAAAGAATTTCACCCGTATAGCCTAGGGGCACGAAATGAAGCCCCTTTAATTGCCGGGCAGTTTTCATGTATAGAAATTATGCTATCACTCACAATGGACGAGAAACACAAGCTAGATATTAGCCTCGCTTAAACCCTGCCGCCTCTGAATGATCATACATTAGCTTCACTTTCTAGTTGCTCATACAAACATTCCATTGTACTGCCCACAAGAAAAGCAAACTGCGCAAGACGAATTACAGCAGTTGTACCGCTCCAAGTTTTTCGCTTGTCTCAACACATTCCTGCGCCAAAATGACAGTTGCACCTAAACTCTTACCGGTCTTAGTCGTATATTGGAGTAAACCACTCGAGAACGTAGGTGTGACATAAGAGAGAGCATACCAACTACGATATCTCCGACCTAAAGCTTTCTATTGCTCTGATCATGAACTGAAAGCATTGAAAAAAGAAAGAAAAAACAGCGGAAAAGATTAAGCATGCAACAAACATATCCAACTATAAGTTTCATAATAAATACTATCTGGACAAATGAAACCATCGGAAATGAGAATACTAGTCGAAAAGATGCCGTTGAAATAGTTGATAAAGCATAAGTACGAGTAAAATCCGCTTCAGTAATTTACTGCTAAGAGTCAGAAGTTTTTAAACGAATCGTTATGATTGGCAACGATAGGAGAGCGTTTGTAGGTGATGAATTGCCACTTGCAAGTGGAGAAACACATTTAATTGATGGTGCTGAAGCGAATGGCCGCGATTGGCCAAAGAGGGACATCTGGCCTTGCAAAAACTGCACCAACTCGCTTACACCTCGCCCGCTCGTGCACTCAGCTTGCTTACACGTTACATTTTAGCAGCCAATACGATCACACGTTGTTCAGAGGGAAAGAAGGATTACGGCTTTCTATTCTGACATATTCATTGAACATTCCTACCCTCCCCCTTCCTCTCGTTCCTCATCTTTATCCTCCTCCCTCTCCGCTTCCTTTTTCATCTTGCCACGGCTCACATGAGCTTTTGCAAAGTTTCATTTGCAAAGAGCATGGTGGCAACATTCTTCCTGGCCGTATACATGTACATGTGCACACATAGATGCACGCAGGTACATAAATCTGCTTGGCTACATCCGCATCTGTTCGTTTGCATATATACACGCATTATGAATGCATGTATGTCTTGTATCTACATGGTTATGCTTGATGTGTGTTTGTGTGCACTATGTAGGAGTGCTGAATGCAGTGAATCAAGCAATATGTTGGGTATCATCAACGCTATAGAATAGCTCAAATAATTTGTATGTGGACGGACTCTATGGCAACATTGGAATGGAACCATTCATCTAGAAAGGATTTAAATGGTGCCTCAAGATTTACATGTAGAGGTCACATCAACAGGTCTATCTTATCACAGCAAATGTGGCATATCATCCCATTCGCTCAGGATCAATAATCAGGTAAACTGCATTTCTTGAACGCGACAAAACTAGTCGCTCGAGTTAACAAGTAAACGACCTAACATTAACGCATTGCGCGGAAAACCTTAGAAGCACTGAAGAAATTCCATCTGCTTAAAAATGCTTCCAGTTTTCATTAAGTCAGCCAGCGATCCTGTCAAAATCGTTGACTGGCTTCCTTTGAAAAATCTTGGAAAATACTAAAAGTTGTATGCCATCCAAGAGTGGGCTAAAACGACGTCAAGATTGCCGATGTTTCCAAAGCACTTTTGTACCTATCGAAAAGCCACCATCAATGTATTTGAAACTAAAATAAACCTCTGAGTGGGGTTGACAGCCCATCAATTTATCGCTAAACGGTGATATGAAAGAATGTTTTGCAGCGATTTAAGGAAATATCTGCAGCAAATTGCAAATTGTACAAACTTTTTCAGTGTCGTTGTTAGATGCACTTCATTAAAAACAGCCGGCGTTCCGTACAAATCCATCCATTTGCGTAGTGATCCTTCGCTTTACTTCGCTTTAAAGAGGGAACAACTCGCTGTCATAAATTTATCCTCGCCGCTCTGCTGTGTTCACCACTTTGAACTGGCGTGCGTTATGCGTCTTGCATAAAAATGGACCATTGGTATTGATGCTTTATCTACAGAGGCGATTTCAATCTATTTCACGGATTCCACAACACCATTTGTGAAGTGAGTTCATCACCACAAAAATCTCTCTTATTAAAGTATGCAGCTCTAACTGTATTTGAGTGTTAGCATAGTTCGCGCTAAGGGCGTCGATACGCTTGTTTCAGACTAATTTATTGAACTGTTGTGAGGGCAACCGCTGAATGCAGAAAAAGCACAACTAGAAGTTGGACATCTCTCGTTTACAGCGAGTTTCGACGGCATTTTGATGGCTATTTATGAGATAGGAGGTACGATCGGGTTAGGAAATTTTTCGGATTCGCTTAGTTCTCTACAGATTTTTTTTTTTCACAGGAGAGCTGGAAGTTAAAAGAAAATTTCTCTGAATTTCTTCAAAATGAATCGTTTCAATCTAAAGAACGGCTGCGAGATTCCGGTGCTCCTCTGCTATAAAACTTTTGGCGTAAAAGCGCTGTGAAATTTGTTGCCTTCGAAAGCGAATGATAAATTTTGATTCTGCTCTCAGTAATGGCACACTGTTGTGCTCTATATATAGTCTTTTTTGCATATTAAAAATGCTCGTTCGCTAAAGCATTGTGGAGCAAATTATACGATTGTTTTCGTGCAGGGCGTGATACCAACTAGCAATTCCGGTGCGCAATGAAGCAATTTTTTAGAACATTCAGCTTTTATGTTTCATAAAAGCGGTACATAGTACTCATATCAAAGTTTTAGACTAAGTTGCAATAATACTCACATATGAAAACAAAAACGAAAATAAAAATGTGGAGATGATGACTGGTTGAGTATGTTAGGCACGAACCTTTGCAGACTTCTTAGCAAATAACAGATCGATGAAGAGTGTAAATGCATCACAATGCGATTTTAAGATTACTGCATGGGCTTTCGTAATAAGAGGTACAAAGTTCAACTGGTCAGAATTTATTGCAAAATTGAATAAGTGATCTTAAAATAGCCAGTTAATCAGCCAGTGATCTTAATATAGCCAGTTAATCAAGTATCGTGACAGTGCCTCTAGCTCGCAGTCGGTTGGACTGCGAGCTAGAGGCACTGTCACGATACTTGATTAACTGGCTATATATAGTCTTCTCCACTTACAGCGTGTGTGCCAAAATCCGTCCTGAATCAGCATTTCAAAAATTATGACCGTTCCAATGAGTTAAACGGTCCAAATTGTACAGCTGCCGCATTCAATTCTCGTCAGAATGAACATCATTTTTCGAGACACGTTCACCTCGGAAAAGCAAATAGATCTGTAGAACGATAGCGCGCCTGCAGTTTTGTCGTTTGCAAATCGACCCCGCATCCTTTGATTCTGTGATGGCCGTAGTCCAGGCACCTCAGTTTGTTGAACATCGCGAGGAATTTTTAAATCTCGAATTTATGATGTAGTGGCGCGACGATCGTGAACCTTGGTCTTGGGTACGAAGTTGAGAAAAGGTTTCGTTAACGCAGCCAGATTTTTAAAATACATCTCTCAAAGTTCAGGTTTCGTGCAATGCTCTTTCACTTATGCAGCTATATCACAAAAAGTCACAAACTGTGCCTTGCAACATTTAACACCTCTGCGCTATTTTATATTATCTTATCCACGCACACGGCGTTCAACCTCATCATTTCTTACTGCAGCCAATCTGATGGACCCACATTGAGCAACAATTACGCCAAAACCAAATTATGAGTCCCTAATGGTGCGCATGAAATAACCGACGTTATAAGAAAAAAGACTTGCGGTTGTAAAGTGGATGAGAGCAACCCTCGATGAGAGGACCGACTCATCTCAGAGAGAATCTTCAGTGCGATGGTGAGCATTGGCTCACTCTCTTCTCAAGCGAACACCTCAATCGATGTGTCGCCTCAAAAACTCGATTCGCTGCCGTGAGTGGACAAGCAAAGCTTATTCCGTCGAGCACATAGAAAGTTTCGAGTGATATCGCAAAACTAGATGTTGAGACTGCACAAAAGTAATTAGCTTTTACTTCCTGAACAAAACAACTTATCACAACTCCGACAAAATATTTATGAAAAATGCAGGCTTATGTCAGGAGCTGTTACTTCTTGGTCATGAAGTTGATGTTGGTGGTAAATATACGTCGTAAAAAATAAGCACGACCGCAGACAGGCCGTTTATATGAAAATTGGTTTACAATTTGCACGATACGCTGAGATCGCAAGAATTGAAGGAATATATAAAATACGTTCGAATGCGTAAAAGAATGCCAAATGTACGGTTCTTTAAAGACAGCCTAAGAGGGGTTTGGCAACTGGTAAAACTCCTTGCAAAGGATGGATGGAGTCCGCAAAATACCAAAGCCGACCAACATAAGAAAAGTTTGGATTAACGGATGCATTTTGCTTCCCTACATCCACCCAATGCTTTTTAGGTTAAAGCAGAAGATATCTTATACTGCAAAATCAATGAACTTGTCGCAACAATTTTGTCAGTCCACTGGGAGGAAGGAAACTGAGCACAGAAACGCGCTCGTCTTTCTCACCTTGAGAAGTGAGTACTGTGATAATTGAGTTCTCGCCCTCATTCCACCTCGTCAACCAACGAGATATACTATTTTTTCGGCACTTTTAATGTTTAGATGCACTCGAATCGTTCCTTCCATCGCTAAAACTTGCGCAACATTTGCATATTCGTACGAGCAACAAACGAGGAAATAATGAAGTTAGCAACAAATATACTCTGCTAAATACTAAGCAGGTCATCGGTGATCTCTCAAAAGAGGAACATGTTGCTGGTTAATGAAGGCCAGTGAAAATGAAATCCACTTGTGCCCTCCGCATTCCCTTTTTGATGGATAACATTTAACATAACCCACTGCTCCCCACAGTTATATCCATCTCCATACCTCAGTCGTTTATCGACTACTGTCTCGCGCACCATGTGTTGCAGCGCTATAACAGCGACACTCGTAATAACTGGATAGCACTTCTGCAATCGATGTGAACCACGAACGCGTTTCTCATTAGCTGGAGGGAGTGCACTACAACGCTAGAGAAAAGGGACTTTTGACAAACCATTTGAAATAGTTCTGCTCTAGCATATTCTTCACATATAATGGTGAATTGCCGACCATAATTCGAAAGAACAATTCAGCCTTCCTTTCGGGCCATGCGGATCTATTCTACATAAGGATTTTTGTAACTGCAAATTAAACGCATTATATAGTACAGTACTCTCGTTATAATATTGTCGCGTCATGAGATTCAGCTTCTTCCAGAATTCTTCCTACGCAGTTTGGAATGAATGAATTGAATGAATTGATCAATCTGCAAACAACGCAGCAAAAATGATTTTAACGATTTCGATAGCTATTGTCATTCCTTTCAGTTGGCTTCTTGGTACAAGAGATGAGAAACGAGGGCGTTTACGCTTGACACCTAGTGAATTATGATAACATCCTGCAGTGGTCGAGAGTAGCCCTATTCTCTATCTTGAACTTGCTAAACGATGGAGACAGAAGACGAGAATGCTCGATTCAGAACGTAACGATGGACGTTCGGGCGGGGCATTCAGAATCTGTCATAAATATGCACTCATTCCCCCCATCAAACAAGGATAATAATGAAATCCGATCGTTCAAAACATCAAATTCGGTCGCAAGCAATGAATCTTCAATAACACTAAATATCGCATTAGGAATGAGCGTCGAAACCATTTTGTCAATCACACCACATGCGAAGCGGAAGAATGCACAAAGAATGCGAAAAATGCGGAAATCAAAAACGCTTCAGTGGTCTTTTTGGAGTGTTCGTCATCGTTTTGCAATCTTCAGTGCTGATAACTATTCGCGAGACCTGCATATTTTAATAGCTCTAAAATTACTTCAAAAGCTTTATGTGCTTCACTGCAATCTTTTAGAACTTAAACATTTCTTTCAAAAGATACTTCAGATACGACACCGTTGTTTCAGATGTGTCTCTCATTAAGTAGCGGTTGGTATGGACTTTGATCAGAGAACGTATACATTTGCACCACTCCACAAACTATCGAGAACTTTCCCAGTGAGAGATCAAGATTAGGCAACAAACACTCTCTTGATCGGCCAGAAATCATTTGATCCATCCACTATAGTGCAAGTGCACATGTGTAAGTGTTATGGCTTTGTGAAAGCACTTACCTATCAAATCGCTAGCCTAATGTAGAAAGTTGGATCCGTTTGTTTACTTATTCATTCTCGATAGTCACTGACGCTCCTTTCTAGTTCTCTCACCCTGGGCAATGTTTCGAACTTTTGGGTATCTTTGAGTTTGGTGCGACAACCTGGAGATGATCGAAAAGTTCAATATTATTGAAGAAATCGCTACTGTTTTCGATGTCTAGTTTGGGTTTGATGAAGAAATGGACCGGCTAATATTGCAACACTCTAAAGGATAATTGTGTTAGGTATGCGCGCGCAGCGTTTTTTTCCAATTGCCTCTGTCACACTGGCGCATTTGTGATCCGAAAACCACGCTCGATATTGCTAAGCTGCAAGTAGCGCAAAAATGGCTTTTGAGTGATTTGTTGCTAGTCATATTTGAGTACTTATTGCAATTTCATAATTCGGCACAAGGCCCTCAAGCAAGATGCATTTTCGACCATCTCTGAAAAGAGGCTTATTTCGTTTGGCGAGTGAATGAATGGTCCATTATTTAGAATGAGGCTTAGATTTGTTGGTAAAATCCCTCAAGCGATGAAATCACCACAGCAGCCCCAATGCAAATGGAAAGTGTGCCTCAGCCAGTGAATTTTCAGACATTGAAGGTTTAGTGCTGAAGATAAAATGCGGTGCATGCACTTTGACTGCAGAAGAGACCAATGAATTTAATATCTCACAAAATTTCAAAAACATTGCTCTCTATCATGCAATGTATTTCATCGATATTATTTTTCTCGAAGAAAAAAGGAAATGCACCTTCAATGAAGCGATTTGATCTTCGAGTTAATCGAGTTCAAGGCAAAGCGAGGATTGTCAGTCCAAGAAACACGCGTCGTTGACAAACAACTAGTGAAATGCAAATGACGCGACTTATATGTTGCTGTCGATTCCACATTTGAGAGTGTCGATTATCGCCAATCTAGGTCTCATTTGATCCAATGCTATTTTACAAGTGCCTAACTAGAATAAACATAGAGTAGCAATAAAGATAGCGATGCACTGCATCAACTGAAACTTTGCATCTTTTGCAATCATCATGAGCATTTGAATTTGAACAACTTTATTGGATGGAAATTTTGAATATTCCAATAATATTGCCGCGAAGAATATCTTGAGCTGCAACTATTTTCGGCATAATTTTTGAGCAAAATTATTGGAGGGTTTAGAAATAAATTAAAAACAGATAAATTATAAGACTCGAAGAGAGTGGCACTAAATTTTCTACACTTTTGATGAATGAACCAATAGTCCAAATACAGAATCTCTCACGAATTTTCCAATCTTTTTTGAAGATCTAAGATTAATCAGTGAATGATTTAAACGACCCTCTTCTAATTAACTAATCTTTTAGGAAAAACACCGATCATATTATTTCAAGCATAATTCAATTTAGACTTTTACTCCTCTCCTCTCCCCCCCCTCCCCCATCCCACTCTTGGAATGTGTCATATAGGACAGCAACTGTTATATTTACCGTCTGCCGAAGCAATCAAGCTATCCCGTGCCTACGCATCATCGGTTTTACGATCTGATTAGCCTTCGAAGTGCTGTTCTACTTCTTCTTTCTTTCCGAATGCATTAGAGAATGTCACACATATACAAATTGAAATACACCGCAAAGATTTTGCGGTGTATTTCAATTTGTTCATCGTACCGATGTCAGTTGGCTCTTAATTATTTATATTTAGAAGTAATTATGTTGAAGTGGATCGACGATGTTGTTGAGTTTTTTAAATTTTCGCAGTGAAATACATAATTGTCGAAAATTTAAAAGCGATGCTATTTGAGCCGATAGATCAGCTAGAGACAATTGTGGTCAACGACAAGCTGTCAAAGATGGTATTACCGATCCCTTACTCTTTACCACATTCCTGAAAGCAACGTTTTGCAATGCTGCAATATAATTTTAGAGCTTTCTTCAATGATATTCAATTCTGAAATGTGAGCCACTCTAGTGAGTCTCTTTGCTGAATTTATAGCGCTAATATATTTACAGAGCTCATGTATTATTAATAAGAAGCAATCACTTAAGCACATTTTTCAGTCAACAATCTGATTCCTCAATGAGATAACATCCGAGGCAACTCTCTCAGAAGGCTATGCATGCTTAGCGGCCAATTTTTCAGTGTTCGCTTAATCGATGACTGATGGAATTGTGTGCAGCATAGCGGAGACATGTTGGATACACTCTGAATACCATTACACAAAAATTTTTAATACCATATTCTGCATTTAAAAAGATTATTGCATTTTGAACTGCGAAAAGATCTTAATCGTCATATGCAGCAAATTTCTGTTGAGATATTGAGGGGTTCTGAATAAACGGTGAAGCAAGCGGATAAATGGGCCGTGATATGAGCTTCTCCATTCCATTCGATTCACCAACCGATCCCACAGAATATCAGCAAAAAATGAAATCTTCAGATTAGTGCACTTATATTTTAATTAATTCCTCTGATCTTTTCTATTACATTCCTCCATCTGCAACTCCAATATTATTTTTTCGTTTCTAAATATCCATCATATAACTCCTTTCAGCGTTACATGTTCGAGTGAATTATCATCTTGGAGATCACTCTGCAGCATATATCGCACCTGCTTGAATTTCATTAGTTAGTGGTTGCCGGGTTGGGAACACCGGACTAGCAAACAGATAAACAGAAGAC
>JAARMF010000100.1:139110-161030 GCA_022844705.1 Toxascaris leonina
GCAGACATATATATATATATATATATATATATATATATATATATATATATATATATATATATACTACACTTCGTCAATCTTGTATCCTTCATTCTTCTCGTTTTATGAGCAGCGTAGAAAAAGGACAGGTTAATAAAGTGTCCCTCAAATAGGGGGCATCGGACAGATTTCGTGCATAGATGATTCATGGGTTGGGAACCCTAGACCTACAGACTGATAGACACCCATGGAAATGACAATATGTAGACATGATCATGCGCATGTGCACGTACAGCACAGACAAGTCATTCCAAAGTTTCGCAAAACAGCACGAGAATAAAAACAAATAATTGCGTGGTGCCACAGCTGCTCGTCTACTAAATGTTCAAGCTTGCTGAGAGCGTTCTATCAACGCATTGCGACAACAATCTATATGAGCGAACATTTTGTTAGTCCTCTCTGAAAATTCGTTTCGTTTAATGAACCGAAAAAGAAGCACAAACGCTTCTTCTCGAATATGACTCTTCAAACACTTCTTTATTCTCACGAATATGACAACTGCAGAAATACGGTAAGAAGAATCGTTCATAGACATTTTCCACACTTTTTTATCACTTTGTTGCTTGCTGGATTTTCATTGAAAAAGCTTGACACAAATCTCATTTCTTGCTGAATGATGCAAATTTCTTTCACTATTTCAATTTCTCGGTGGTCATTTCAGAATAAAAATCAATCACACCGAAAAGGACAGATTCTATTTGATCGTCTTAAAATATCGCTTGTTGGTAAATTGCAGACTTCCCTTCATTTGAAACGAAAAAATAATAATTTTAATCAGATTAACTCTTATCTCACCTCTCAAACAACCGACAAAAACTTCATCAGCAACTCTTCTGATTTCTCAGTTTTGGAGATGCTTATCGCAAGTTCACTCGCGACATTCAAAATGCGTCATACTGCAGTCGTCTTCGTTAGCGGAAGACACGAGAAAAAAGACACGTTAGCAGTCGTCTTCGTTTTGGAGTGACACAATACGCGCCTTCATAATTCTCTCCCCCAGCTCGGCTGCTTGCAGGAAACGCTGAAAGTTATGGGCCATCCGTAGTGGCTAGTAAAAATGTGAAAAAGTAAGATCCCTGCCCTCTCCTCTGCTTTCGACTCGTGCAACCAATATACCCGCATATGCTCAACTTTATGTTCGTTCGAAGACAACAATAAGAAAAACAACAAATGTCACCAAAAATTTTATTCCATCATAAAAACGGAGAATGAATATAAAATTATTAGCATAAATTCACGTAGGTTATTGCTTAACAAATATTTTCCCAGCTTTTTGCAGCCATCATCAACTTCTAGATTATAAAACATATGCTCATTTGTAATTTCTCGTCTCTCAAGAATTCCATATCAGATCTCTATTCCACCCGCACAGCACAAATTAGGAAAATGCGAAAAAATTGGCAAATTTCTGGTCAGGACTCGTGGTAACGCTTCAATAAGTTCGGCTTTGAGCGGATATCTTACTCGTCAGCCATATATGGCATCGATTTTGCAATGTCATATTCCTGGTTTTAATCCGTTAACACGCAATCCTAAGTTCCAGCTGATGTAATGTTGATACGATGAAAATTTCAGTGCACAATTTGCTGAAGCTTCCCAATTTTGTTTGCATATCAACCCTCTGCCAAGAGTATAATCATCTAAGAAGAAGGAAAGCGCGAATACATTGAATGCAATCGAAAAACGCATTCACAAGACATACGAGTGAGAATGTGCGATACAATTGAACTTCAGTTGGTGAGCGAGTATACGCCTAGAGCAGCGGTATAGAATGATAGCACGATATATATAAATGATATATCATAATCCGATGCATGCACTTCAATTAGCAGAGCAATACAAATAGCGAATTTAAATTTGAGATGAAGCAGGGATTTTACTCGTGAAAAACGACTACATAGATCGATGATTTCAGGGAGATTCATACCTCCAAAATTTGTATGTCACAGCGGAAGAGAACTTGAGAAGTGCTGAAGGAAGTGCAATGAAGGATTTCAGCTGCAAACTGTAAAAAAATTTTTGGTGCAAACAGTGAAAACACTTTACGATCGCTTCGTGCAACATAGAAGACATTCACAAAGATTAGGCTGCTATCGTTTTCGGCCTCAAACCACTCTGAGGCAAATTCTGGAAGTTCGAAGTGATTCTCATATTTTTTTTAAGCCAACGGTCGCTATTCAAACCGCCTAGCTCTCTCTCCCTCCCCCTCCCCCCCCCCNCTTCTCTTTTCCCAATTTCTCCATACCACTATTTGGATGGATGCGATGTGTGAGAAGAAAAACATAGCCGGTTGCAATATGCGCCATTTCGGCTAGGTGGCAAAGAGTTGAAACTCAGTAAGAATTGCTTAGAATTTGATCAAATGGCGAAGTTTCAGTGGCACTATGATCCGTTTTCGTATTTGCATTCGCTGCCAATCGTTTAAAAAACGACCGCTCCGTCAAAAAAAAAAACTTTGAAACGAACGAAACTCAATGTGCAGGTAGAAGATGAGGAAAATGAAGGAAGAGAGGACTATAGAGACAACGACGATAAGGACGCTGCGGATCGAGGTGTCTGCGAGTCGGAAATGAGCACAAGCCGTTCGGTTTGCTGAAATTCCATACGAATGTTACCCAAATGTAAATTATTAAATGACCTTCTCGTTTGATGTTAACATGATCCGGTTGCTTATTAACTGCGCTCTCTTAATGCACTAATGCTTGAAGTCTGTCATTCATACCATGGAGAAAATGGGCAAAGCAGAGTTGGTAAGGGGTCAGATTAGTGAATTGCTCAACCCCGAACATACTGCGGATCCGTTTCGGTGAATGATAGAAAAGAAAGGAAGGAAATGGTCGAATAGATGGCGTGAAAGGGTGAGCGAGTAATAGGTGAGGAAAAATGAACCCTGGTTTGGCGAGTGGGTACTTGTTGAGAAAGACCGGTGCTCCAGAATCAAGCAAGAGGGGTTGAGAGGAGTGGAGGCATTATTCCATAGAGTTATTTGGTTATTTATAGTTGCATATATCTACTTCCTATTAGCGTACCAGTGGGAATCACAAGTGCTCCACTATAAGACCGCTCGCGTGACAGCAACCAGCTATGATCGTCAGGCCGCAAATTAGAACAACAAGTTTTATGACAATTAGAGATGTTCATTCTTGCGAAGATAAAATTGTTGCGAGGAAAGTAAAGTTATATGAAGGGAATCTCTCTTTTTTCTTAGTCATTCATTCCCACTCACAACAAAATAAAACGCTATTCGTCAACGCCTTCACAGCGGTGCACCAGGCGAAGACAAAAAATGTTTTGAGGGAGAATAAAGAGCGACACCCTCTACTGGTCAGCAAGCCGCCATCTGCAAGTGTGCGCTAGCCAGGAGCATTACCCGAGACATTACCCATCTCCGAGGGGCAACGACACTCACATGTCGGCTCTCAAGGGACCGCAGGAGTGTACTCATGGGAGGCTGTAGCCCCTTTCTATTTCACTGTGTTCCTTGCCTATTTTCCCTTGTGGTGGCGAGTAACTGATCATGCAACACTGCCATGATCTCTCGCATCTGGAGAGATGCCTCCCCCCCCCCCCCCACCCCACTCCCCTCCCCTGGTGGATAGCGACAACGACAATGTCGCCGAAGCACAACTGCGCTAATGCTACATAGCTAGGAAGTCTGTCGGCCCCTCCCTACTTCTATTGTTTCTGTTCATTTATTATACTCTTTGTTATGAGACATTTAAATACATACTCGTCATGTGAATAAACGTGAGATATTTTTTGTAGTCAAAACACAAAGCATCTGAATGAATGGACCATTTGAAATGTATGTCCAATAAAGAAAGTGAAATGAAGAAAGGCTAATGAAAATATTGTTGAACGCATCCGAATCGCTTAAATAGAGCCAATAAATGAAATCGATATCGTCTATTGAAGGTCGTACAGTGCTTTCATAAGATATCTGACACAGCTTTTCACTAACTATTTCAGCGCTGCGAAGCATTATTGTGTTTAGCCCAGAGACAAAGTAACAAACATTGCGAAGAGGACATTCACTGACATTCACTATTATAATTTCCTCTCATTTGGCACTCCCCATTTTCGCTGTCGAAACAACGAGTTATTCGCTTATATAGCCGAATTCTTTAAAATTCGAATGATGTGCACATCTTTTTTCCTCTCATCCCGTCGAAATACCAAACCCCAATTTCAGAGCAACTGCTCTGTCTTTTTTTGTCTAAGAGAAACGATAAGTGACAACCGCAGTTTTTCACTTATTTGGGCAAGAAAATTAATGATGCACTCTTTCACGCTCAACACAAAATATGGTACAGTACGGAGCTTCCCTATTAAAATGTTATGTTGCCCGGAAAACGTCCTCTGGGAAGGTGCTCAGTGGGGGAAATATAGAAGCTTTATAAATAATCTGGAAAAGCTGCAACAACAATGCATACCAGAAGTGTTTGCCAATTGCTGTCAGCGAATGCGCATTCAAGCATTGAACGAAGGCCTTTAACCTCATCGACAATCTTGAGGCATTCTTTCTAGAAAAGAGCGTCGTTATTGCTAAGTTGCACTACTTTTGATCGATATGAACACCTTCGCTTGTTAGTTCTCGTAGAGCAAGGTCGAATAAAACAGCAAAGTAAGCATAGAAGCTATAGGATAACAGCTTGTACATTCCACCCATTCGATCATTCACTTGTAAAACTACCATCAAAAAGTAAGCAGATATTGCCTTCATATGCTGATCAGTTTACCAGCTCGCACATACTTCACATAACCCTTCTGTCTTCAAATGTCTGCAATTTATTTCAAACTCAACGCATCACAATGAATAGAGGTATAGATGCCTATCCCAGATTGTCCATTACAGCCACCATTTTCGCAACTTTTCTTTCAGTGCTTTCGCAGCTGAAACTACCGAACATGAGAACAGACATTCATATGTGCAACATCGCTGCAATCAGTTTTGAAGGGCAAATTAGATCACGCGCTACTGTTAACGCAGCAAACGAAATCGCTAGCTCATTTCGTGAAAGTATGGAAGGATTTCTATCGAACTGCTATGACAACACTTGATATCGCAGGCAAAGTGAGTGACTATTCTTTTATGCACCAAATTTTTTGTAGTTTTCGAGTGAAATCCTCCATAAAGATGACGGTACTATGCGAATGACTAACTGAGATGCACATCGCTCATTCCTTTCTCAGTCACCAGATTGCTTTCACAGATGCGAATATCAAATAATGCGGCCCATGATGAAATAATTTTGAAGCGGTGAAAGTTTGCAGAAAGAGTGAACAACTGGAAAATTTCAGCAACATTCCGTTCAGTTATCATATTTCTCAGAATATTCGTTATGCTTCCAAATCATTTGCGAACTCTCCCTTACCTATAATAGGCAAACGACGTGCGTTTCCCTACTTTTGAGCAAATTGGCTCAGCTTCTATATTGTTATCACGGTTATGGAAATTCCGTCCGTTATCTATTAGTGGAACAATCCAGCAGTGTTGATGATTGGTGCAAAATGAGTTATATGGTAGAAGTGAATAGAAATGTTAACTAACTCTCTCTTCGGACGTGATATGACTGAATTTGAGAGTACCAAGCAGAAATGGTGCTGCGTAGATATGTTGTGGATTCGCTTTGAACCATCGTACTAGACATGCGAGCGCGAGCAAATCTTCTTGCAGGCTGAATACAGGTGACGCGAATAGTGCGTGCACTGATTCAGGTAGTAACTGAACCAAAATATTTTCGCACGCATCCATACACAAAGTATATTCATGCATCCAGGATATCGGGGGTGGATCCAATTTTGGAAAAGAGTGAGGGGGACTAGTTTAAGAAAAAGAATGAGGTTAAACTAAATTTGGCAATTGTTAATTCCGTGTTTCTATTGTAGCACACCACAAGTACACTACTTTTTCAGTAATACCTAAAATAATAGAGTTCTCTAAATCTCAGCTCTATTAAAAATCAGCCAACAAAATCGAACATTTCCGAAAGATAAATCTATCGTCGGTTCTTGCTCAATGTCGCATCAATTATGAGCCATAAGAGCTGACTGCAATGATATAAGCATCCATGTTTCCGTTGAATAAGAAGGTTCCTGACCAGGAAATGAATTCGTACACCCTATTTGAGATTCAGGCCCCAGAACTTCATTGCAGCCTTGCAAAAGTGCAAGTGATTGATATCTCTGTGCTCAACTCTCTAACATCTTGATCACAAGTGGCAACAAACCCTTCCCTCCGAAAATTCTTCTCCCCCCCTCCCCCCCCCCCCTCCCTACATCCATCTTTGATGAGAGCAGCTCCGACTGTGAGCATTTTTGACTAAAGCCTATTTCCCTCCGTTTAGGCCCAAGTAATTTTAGCAATTGTTTGCACCATAATAGATAAGATTCACATTCACTCCTCCCCCCCCCCCCCCCCCCCCCCCCCCCCCCCCNCCCCCCCACACTCCCCTCCCTCAGTGAGCATCTAACTTTAGCAGTAAGATTTCCACCTTCACGCCGAGTTTAAATATTGCCTTCCCGTGCAGAATCTCTGATCCATGACCAGATGTCATTAGAAAAAGCACAGCCGTTAGCATGTTATCTCGACCGTCAGCGATGTGTGCTCACCACTTATCCAATCTTAAGATGGTAATTCGATCGCTTAAGCTTACTTCGTGCTAACTGTTTCAGCGGGATAGTGGTGAGGAGAGGGGTAGAAAGATGGACGGGGAGGGAGAGGGAGCGAATGAGGAATGGGCCGCAGGTGATGCTGCAGTCGTTGGAATGGCCTTAATTATAAGTGTTTTCGCACCTTTAGAAAAATTGGATCGCTCTGAACTGTTGTAAATAACTGCGCCACAGCATCGACTACAATACTCCGACAATCTGAATATCTGCAAATTTCTTCATAAATAATATTCCTCTCCAATAACGTTCTGCAATTCATTACAATATCACTGTAGTCGAACATACTGCCTGATTCTCGAATTAGAGCTATTTCTGAAATGCTGAGTACTAGAGACGTTTTTCACAATGACGTCTTTCCCATCAATGAATCCGATATAACCCGCTCTTCCTCAATCCTAAATGAACCGCCTTTTCCAACTATTCTACGCTTTGAAGATTTTCTTGATACATCAGTAAAAGTGCATTAGGATATGTGCTGCTGATGACCATATTGTTGTTCAATAGGTAGAAATCATACCTGGGCAATGACTGCACTGCTAATTCAAGCATAGTGCATGCAGATCGCGAGCTCTTAGAGGCCACGCTAGCCATTTGCTCACAGATCAGCTTTAACAACGGTTCCACCTGAATGTATCACAAGAAAGTACTCAAATGAACAACTCAGGTAGTACTTGTAAAGGTGGCAGATGTGGCTGCCCAAGAAGGCTATTTCTCCTAAGCCGATTCTTGCCGAAGCGGCATTTTAACCACTGCGACCGATCTCCCAAACTAGCATAATTGCCTATAGAGCAACTTTTCAGCTCGTTGACAAGCAACACTGAATTTTTTAGTGTGTTTCAGCGTATCGGATTGCCTCATTGGTGTGGAACAGACTGAAATTTGTCTCCTTCAATAGACTAGAAAATATCCTCAAATATTCCACAGCTTTTACAGTCAAATTTCTCAGACTCTAGTGCAGCAGAGCGTAACATTCAAGTCAACATCGATCTCAAAGATAGGTCATAGGAGAGCGAAGATCATTGAAATGTTTTTCAAATTCGTAAAAATACATCGTCAGTGAACGCTTTCGATGCTAGCCACGTTCACATTCACCTCCACTATGAAACAATAAAAAGTAGTGCTCATCTAAGCGAAGTGGGCATATGAGAGCACGAGTACCATTCATGTCACTTCCACTTCAGAAAAGCGTTCCCTGAAACAGCATCAAGTAGACTGCTCACTGACGTACCGCAATGGATATGAGTGCACTGCTTATCAGTGCAAGGGGAATAGAAACAACCATTAAAGAAAGCTGTCATAACTTCTGCACTCGAGTAAAATTGAGGACCTAAATTGACCCCAGAAACGTTTGTGCACTTCGTTGAAGAGAGTGGAATACGGAAGTAAATTAAGGCGTGAACTGCTCCCTAGCAAAATTACGACAAAAGGTTACTGGCCTCGAGGAGATTCGCAGCGATGAGTGCTTGTGGTAGGTTCCCTTCTTTAATTAAGATCGATCCTGTTGACATGAACTTTACCGCAATTTGCAATCCCTCAGCGGTGAGGTTCCGACTTCTCAGATCCGAAAGATCCACCTCGATGGGCCACTTTTGACAACTGCTCTCATTCTGAAAAGGATCAGCTCAGGATCATGACACATCATTTCATTCCTTTCATATGATTGACTTCTTATGAAGTCCTTCTCTACTCATGTGCTTTACATATGTTGTTTTCTTCCCCCTTATGACCTTTCAGTCTCCCAACTGCTCGCACACATTAGTCGTCTACATGCAGTAATTATCGTGCGCATTTGTCCCGTTCGTCGTCGGGATAACCGATAATGTATCGCGATGATGAGCGGAGAAAACGCACACAAAACTTAATCATGACGAACCCAAGAATTCGTGTTTTTATTTGGCGAAGGAGGCATTGTGAAAGAACCGTGAATAATATTCTAGTTTCTGTACCGTTCATTCATCATAACTTCCTTGCAACTGAAAACCGAGAAATCGGAATATTCGATTCTGTGCGGTTCAAAATCGGCAGCGAAAAATATTTAATCCCTGCCTTAAGGTATTGAATAGCCGCCAACCTAAGAACGCTGCCATCACTAATATTTAGCTGATGAACTGACCTCATTCATGCGATAGCAGATTAACGGAGAGTGAGCGAGCGCGGCTGCGGAATGAGTCGGGATAGTGATTTCGTTTAGACGAAGGATCATAACATCATGCAGAGGTATATCTTTTGATAATAGCTCTCCGACTTCACTCAAATGTTGCTGGATATCGTCCTGCAAACCTGTCCTTTTCAATTCTCTTTATGCAAACTTCCAAGGTTACGTGAGCGAAAAGGCTATTGCCTTAAACCATTCGGCGAACCGAAAATTAAAGCGGCGCATTTACCTTAAGTTTAAGCACACGACAAAATGTAGTGAAAGATAAACGTAATGCAAAGGCAACATCAAACGTGACAGCAAGAAACGGGAAAATGCGCCAATGGATTTTGCTAATCTCCGCATAGGTGCATGAAACGCATTTTTGGAATTTCCTCACCGCACATTTTTCCGTTCAAAAGATAATAGAACAATGGCCATCGATGTGTTCTCTACCCGAATAATCGACAGAAAAGTCTGTTGTTGAAATATATGTGTATGAGGACTTCTGAGAAAATAAATACAAATATAAAAATCTTCCTGGCTTTCACTCCTCATGTGTCCTCGAATCCGTTGAACCCATATAACTGATGTCCACTCTTTTTTTAGCAATGTCCACTCTTATGGAATCACCGAATTGGTTTCTCAAAAATGATGCCAAAAACGCGTATGGAACTGCTGTGGTTCTCAAAACTACTGGATAATCGAAGTGAAGCGTTTATCAGTTATTCACCAACGATCATCTATGTGCTTTGACAGGTAACTATTGACGCATTATTGAACTCACGTGAGATTCAATATGAACTCGTAGGAGACAAATTCGACCATCAGAATTGGTTAAGCGAACTACATAAAGTATGCCATTGGAATATCGAAACGAAAATATAATATTTGTGAGTGTTCAGCACTGACGATGTTCTCTCAGTGATGCAAATATGCATTGCTAGAAAAGGCTCATTTGGGGATACGGCAGCCATCCGAATTTCATCAGCTTTTCATGTCTGTCTTGTTTTGACGCTTCCACGGTCGAATTCTGTGTCTGTGTAACAATCGGCTGCATCGATGCATTTCCCTTAATAACGCAAACGTAACGTCTCTTCACGACTCATTACACTAATTGAATTGCAGGAAGGCTTCTTCATTACATTTCAAATTTTATTTAACTGCAGATTTTCTTAAAACACCATCCAGGAACGAATGCGAATCCATGTGCAAAATTTTGCTGGATTGATTTTATGTGTACATCAGAGAATGATGACTACCGACTTCTAGTGTATGGTGAGTAATTTCGGTAATGTTGCAGTAAGCGCACACTCGCACTTTCTCCTCTCTCCGGGAATTATACTGCACTCAGTGTATCGCCGTCGACCGAAATCTCTCGCAGTGTTTTGACGCTAGATAACGCTTCAGGCGGAAAGAAATAGCCAAAACTAGTGCGGTAAGGCGAGAAGAGCCAGTAAGAAGAAAGTGGGGAGGAAGAGAACCATGTAGAAAAACCATTTATCGGGATGAGGACCTCGACCAAAAATTAAAGAGAAAAAAGTGGGAAAACCCCGATGAGGTGTTCATTTATCGGAAAAGTCGGAGAATTCCTTCCAACACCCTATTTGAGGCCACAGAAAGTGAGTTCGCGTTAATTCTTTATGACACAACTTCCCTTGCAAAAATTAAAGATAGTTTGACTTATGTATTAGCCTCTGCAATCCTTATAAAAGGTGTTTCACGCACTACTGGTCGAGTCACGCTAGTTGAATTCCCCTGATTCGCACCTCGTTTTGTGGGATTGTGGAATTGGGGGTGTAGTGGAGAACATTGAGGAGAAGACAGTGAGTGCTTCACAAAACTTAATTTCTATCTCATCTTCACCAGGCACTAGCTTTTATCATCTGTACATCTGACGGAATGGCTTCAATTCTCATTCATACGCTAGTGGGACAGAGCTGATGAGGATCATGGCCAGTCGAACGAGCCCATAGACCAGTGTACCTGTCACACCTTGATCTACAAAATCTGCAGCATCTGCAAACAGAATTCTATTGTTTTTTTCACATCTCACTAACTTGCCTTTGCGTTGAATGCCGAACCTTTTCGCCTCATTCTTTTCTCCCACTCATCACATCCAATTGGGTTAACTGGCTTGTTATCGAAATTACCTTACGCTTTTGCCTATCTGTGCGTTCTGAATGATTCTGATTCAGAACGCAAACAGTAAAATGTCACAACTCAATGAGCATCTGAACTACGGTATAGCTTCCTTATGTGGGATAATCCAGTTTGTCTGCTTTGAGAAGAAACATCGCGAGTCAAACGATCAGATATCCAGAGCTGCATCATACTGCATATTCAGTTGGTGCTTCGAGGTGCTTTCTGGTATTCAATGAATCTTTTCGAAATTACCAAGTTCAGCTCATTATGGCGAAGCAGTATTACCTCGAAAGTAACATTTTGCATATGTTGGAGTCTGCTGTGAATGACGTACCATATATTTTGAATCAACCTGAATCATAGTGCAGAGCCCTGACGTTTGAATTGCCATATTTTCTGTAGCATTGTTCACAGCACATCGCCTTGTTACGTTTTGAAATGTTTCGCAGGTTCGAGTCAGCACAAGCCTTTTAAGATGATAGTAAGAACACTCAAAACTTGCAAAACAGCAGCAATGTTTGACTCACTTGGATAAGAATGCGTTTGCTCGGCCCTGGGACACGCCAGATTATTTCCTCAATTGAAAGTTGTGAAGGGACACTGCGAAATGAACCCATCGAGCCTGTCGGTGACGAACGGCCATCTAAATTTCTCTGTCGACCACCCTCCATATCGAACAAATGTCAAATAGACCTGGAAAATATGGCGCGACTGAACCCAACACCTATTGGAATATTCATTGAATGAGGCGATCACTTCTTTTTTTGCATAAATTAATCACAACTGAGATTTGCTTTTGGCTGGTCTCATATATGGTGTTGAGTCACCTGCAGATTGTGTTTTACCTGTCTACTAACAAAAGCGCTCAGCCATTTGCAGCAAATCCAACCACTTCCGCACTCATGCGATTTGGGTAAGCCAGAAGGTGCATTTTTTGTGCCTTTGAAATGGTATGATATGCATTTTTGCAAAATTGCCCCTATGAAACTATTACAATGAGCTCGTCCTTGTTCGCATATTTATCTCTCTGCTACTTTCAACTTGTTGACCACCAAGACCTGGGGAAGGAAGTAGTATAATCTGCACTGTAGATAATCCATAACAAAAATGCTCAAGGTGATTTCGGAAGTAATTACAATTACTCAAAAGTAACGGCTATTTGCAACGATCAGATTGCAAAAGAATGGTTTCAAGTGAGTGCTTTGCACTCGCAGCCATATTAGTTAGAATATGAATACGACGCTGCAGTGATTCCATTATTTGCTAGCAACTCATACAGCTGTCTCGCATATTGAAAGCATTCGTGAACGGAATCGCAGCTGCTTTTCTCTCACTTTCCTACTTTTTAAACAACTTTTCTATGTAGCTGATTTGAGCAGCAGATATTTCCTTCGTCTGCGCATGATTCGATCTGCGCGGCTTTGTGCCTACTGATATATCACACTTCCGATCGACTTCTATTTAACTGACTTACGAAACACATCAGCGTATTTGATGAAACTTAAACACCTGCCCGTCCTCTATCCTGAACTCGTTATTCAGAAGCGTTTTTGCACTCACCGTTACTCTGGTTGCTCCGATAAGTGCGCGGTTCTTCGAACAGTTTAAAAATAGCAACATACAAATAAATGGTGGTGTAAAGGCTAGCAACATTGAAAATTGGACGGAAATGGGGAACATTAAAACAATCACGGGAACAAATTTAGGAGTGTGAAGAAATATAATAAAATTTTCAATGAGATTGGTCGAAGTGAATGCTCAAACGCTTTTTAGCTCAGAAATTTGGGTGTTTTAAGGTTATTTATGAATGCGTCTCAACGAGTTTCATGGCGTGCTCTTGTTTTGATTACATGCTTAGAAGACTCCATCGAAGTGGTTACAATCTTTATGAGGATGGATTGAAGGAGTTGATTGTTATGTTCAGCTTCCACTATTTTCAACATGATAACCGTACAGTGAACGTAAACTTAACGATGAATTGTGTATGTACAGTCAGAATCCTAAACGATGGTGCTCTGATGGAAAAGGCTCATCACTGATGGACACAAGACAGTGAATTCCTCAGATACACAATAAGGCATTTCCCGTTGTGTGTGACGAACCCTTCTGGCTTCCTTTTTCTCCCGGATTGCGTAGGAATTCACTTTGTTGACGAAAGCATGAACTGTTTAACAACGAGACTGTACCACTGCTTATCTGCATGGTAGGCGAGAGTGATTGAGGGATTAAAGGATTGGTGAGGCGGCGGAAGACAAGAGTGGAAGCCATCTGACGGGAGAAGGTCGGCGTACTTCCTTTTGAAAATCACTTGTGAGAAGAGCATAAATTAGAGTGAGCAAAAAATGCTCACTTCGTTTAACTGAAAACTTTGACCTGAAAAGTTTGCTGCAAAACGATCCGCCAAAATCCACGCAAAAAATTAGGTCACTCATTTGCCATCAAAAGCAATGTAATGTTAGAAGATATGAACATAAGCAGGTAAAGCAAATGAGCCCTAGGCATCTCTGAGCGCTTTAAAACAACTGTTTTCGTCCCCCAAATGTCAAATAGGCGTACGTGATTAATCAGTCGACTGCTTTATGTGGCATAGATACAAGCCGCCCTTTTTTCCGTATCTGCGAACTTCAGGACCGAGAAATTTCCTCATGTGCGCAATAGTTCTGGCAAGAGGGGGCAGCGAAATCACCAACGACTGTCTAGTGGTGAAGGTGCTTGGGGGACAATCGAGGAATTGAGCGTTTGTCCACGTCTGGGAGCGAACTCTTCATTAGTCATCAAACAATTTCTCTCGCTTCGTTCTTTGTTCAGGCATATCCCCAGGTTCAGTTATCTGCTCTCCAGATGTTTGCTAGAGGATAATCATTTTTATAGCAAATCTACCAGATGTGAGAGAATTTTGCGTTCAGAGAAATAATTATTCGGCCTTCTCGGTGAGTTCACTTCATAGCCGTTGTTTGGTTCGATCATAAATGTAGAATGATGCAAAATTATGATGTTAGATGAGCGTAGAACTCTTTAGATGCAAAATTAAACGAATGTTGCTGCTCGGCGATTGAATAAGCAAACTGACTGAATTTTCTATGCTGCCCAAATTGTTCAATGCAGATAAGTTGTTGCATAAGGGAATTATATGAACCAATCAAAGTGCAATGCTAACATGACGTTGCAAAATGTATTAAAATTTGCAAGCAAAATAATATGCAAACAGATACACTGTCTAGTATAAAAGTCTAATTCCGAGGTCAGTTATCATTGCACACTGTTCGTTCACTAGAGGGAGTTCGGCTCGAAAGGATGGCGGATCTTGTGACGCTGATAATAGCGTTGGTTGTGATCGGCATCTCTCTCTATATTTACAAGCAGTACTTCTCGGTAGGTTGAACACGTCGGCCTTCATCGAGCTCAGAGTGCATGTTGCGACAAAGGAAGAGCATGACGGCATTTATTCCTCGGGACGATCTTGTCATTCCAACGTTGCTGTTGCTGTCGAAATGTCTAGCTCACTTTCAAATTTCAAAGTTGTATTGCTATTCGATTTGAATTGTTGAAGTCGCTGCACGTATGAGAACCTCGTTGTGACATACAGTTGTTTGCACATCCTTCTGTATTTGCAAAAAAGCTCTTTCAAAGAATTCTTTGGATGTGAAATTTCATCGAAGAGATGTGGTGATTATTTCAAAGAAATTAATTCGACATATAATTCTGTGATTCGGTTATTATGGTCTTCAAGAAACAATCGCTAAATGGTGAGAGTGATTGATGGAGATACGGAAGCTCATCATCGCAACATTCAATCCTACTTTCCACTACGGAACGCTGTGCTTCCTCGGATGTTTCTGTGGAATAATGCGCATTTGTTTGTTTCAGATTGATGACGCCTCGCTAGATCAATCTGCAATGACTGCTTCGGTTTGTATTACTCCGTAACAGTGTTTCTTTATTCTACGTAGTATGCCAACTGAAAGTTGTGCGATTCACTTCGCCTATTAGGTGGAACTAATCAAAATCTGCGTGAATTATCGTTGCGATTGGTAATTATGCCCGTTTAAGAAAACCTCTATTGCACTCTATTGCTGTTTGTTTTCTGTATGTTGATGAAGATCACTGTATCACTGCTGATAATCAACAAGAGGTTTGTATAACAATAGGTTTATTGCTCAAACCACAATTTTCTAGTTGATCTCCATTAAACAAGTGGATTTTGCCTGTAGAAAATGGAATGCCGACGAACATCAATCACATCATCACGGTGACGACAATAGTATTAAGAGGTTCGTTTAGCTGCCTTCTGATTTACCGACAGGGATGCCAGCCAATGGAGCGAGCCTGGGCCCTCCGTCGACTACTGCCACAGCGAAGCCACCGCCTGCCACATCGGATTCTGACGCGACCGCAAAGGTATGTTCCTGGTGAGAAATTTTCGTCGGAACGAAGTCGCCACAGTCATCAAGTCTTTCATTGAGTTTAGAGAGTATCGTAACTCAAATTAATAGCAGCTTTGATCACTAAACATATAAATTGAATCGAGACAAAAGCAATGAATCGGTATTGTTGTAGAGGAGTAAGTAATATGGCATGAGACAAATAAAACAATACGACCTCTCTCTGTTGATGCATCTCTGCGCAACAATGCTCTTCAACTTGAAACATTCATTTCAAACGTGCGCATATTCAGCTCTATGCAATACATCACTAGCTATTGCACCCTCCGATCCAATACCGTCTTTAGCAAATGACGAGTGCTTCCATTAGTCGCATTTGTGATTCTCGATAGATAGAAACACGTTGTGAAATTAAATCCTCGATATCTTGATAAACAAACTGGTCGAGACCTCACCTCATGGAATGAAATAGATTTGCTCAGAGTCATCGGCCGCTGATCGGCATCTAAGAGAAAAGTGTTGAACTTTTCCAAAGACGACCTAAACAATCGTTGCAAAATTTCAATTTTCAGCCCCTTACAGCAGATACAGGATCATCTGACTCGGGTGAAGAAGGAAAGTAAGCTATCTTATGGTTGTTTAATGGAGCGACCTTTCTATATGAATTTCTATATCCTCATTGATAGAAAATTCATTTCTGAGATGGCGATCATTTCTGTCAAGCCGACTGCTAGACCCCTTTCCCGAAACGTCCATAAATTGCAGAACGAAATTGTTGTAAAGTTGGACGAAAAATGAGATGGCAGATGGGGGTGATAGAGTATGTATGAGACAAAAGTGGGTTTCGTGTATCAGCATTTATGATTTAACAGATGTCACGATAACAGATGCCATATTTGCCATACAACTGCTGCAACGTGATGCGCGCCTCCGCAGTGTCGATGTGAACACTCGAGGCCCGAAGATAAGAAATCTTCGAATCAATCAATGTACGCCTCGTCGATTTTACAAGAGTGCCTAGGACTTTTCCAAAACTCGAAGGAATTCCTGGTTCAGCCAAAGTCCAGGGGATCCTAGCAAAATTCTAATCATCCCAGAATCCCAGGATTCAATAGATAAAAAATTCAAGTTGCAGTCATCGAACGGAACTTGTGTCCGAACTCTGTATAGGCAATGCCCAGTCATGAGTTATTTCCATGCAGCTCTAGTTCAGTACAATTGCTAACACTCCTGAGGTCTTAGCAGAGCCGAATTAGTCTCACCAATGTTGGTGCTGTCCAATGTTCGGCTTCTTATCAATATAACACTTTGTTTCCGTAGTGAAGTTACAGTTGTTGCTATCGTTAGCGTCGGGTTGTCATCAGCGGCGCTCTTCGAGTTCATCACTTCCTTGATATAAATAAAAGAATTCATTTCAGAGGAAGCAGTGCAGACAGTGGAACAGGAACGTGAGTGTTGTTGCTTATAATTGAATCAAATTGCTGTTCCTCCTCTCTTCAAACTGAATGCATCACATTCAATAATTTTCTTGAATTAGCTTCAGCAAACAAAAAACTGCGGTGCTTGTTCGTTGAATGCTTCTAGTTTCACCTCAAATATGGTCAATGCTATCTTCAACTCACAAACACTGCAGTAGTCCATTAGATTTGTGTTTAATCGATCCGGATAATACATATTTCGTTTTGAAGCAATAATTGTAGTGGCACATCTGGGTCGGACGTGAACGCTTCGGAGGGTGAAGGTAAGAAAAAGAAGAAGAAAAAGAAGAAGCGCAGTAAGAGGAGTCATGCATCGAAAGATGGTGAGAAAAAGAAGAAAAAGAAGAAGAAGAAGTCAAAGAGTAAGTGCAATATTCGCTAAGTAAAGCCGAGATGCCGTATTACTTCAAATATAGCCCCATTACTTGTATAATTCTCGAACGGTTCCACTCGGGAAAGTTATTGAGTTGAGGATTTTGGTTTATAAAATGTGTAACAATAATGCCTCTGGTCTTTTCCGAAGTTTGTTACAGGGTGCGTCAAAACATCATCATTTTTACTTGTGAACGCTGAGGAAGGATTTGCATGAAAGAGAGAGTACATATAGAAGGAGCGGTTCATTTCAATTTTTGCAGTGAATACCGAACGGTTGTGGCCTCATAAGATTTACTGCAACTACCCAACCCAAAATCTACAACATTGCTGTGATGGGCAAACCCTCAGCAATTTTTCTGTAATGACAGCCTATAAGGGGTGGTGCACAACGAGCAAAATAACCAGTAAATGAGGGATAGTTCAGCTGTATGCTCAGATGTGTCCAACCCATAGTGTCAAGCAGATTTGATATTCGGTCAAATCACTGCAATGGATATAAGAGGCACTCAGCTTGTGGAGGCGTTTTCTTTTAAACAGCCTTCTTTTCCACACAGAAACCTTCATCACTGCCGAAGCTTATCTATTTCTTTGGCTTAGGTTAACCGCGACATGGTGTAATATTTAGAAGCATACTGTGGTATCGTTGCCTAACTAAGCGACATTGTATCGTGGATTTGTGTTCACTACAATGATTCTCATCTTTCGCATAGAACTTACATCCCATCTTTCAACGCTGAAAACACCATATGCTGAAAATAACAGTGCTCGACGCTTAAACACTCAAATACATCACTTTTTGCTCGCTGAGTTTACGCGTGAACTCCAACACTTAAGCTATATAAGCTTGTGCATAGTGGAGACATTTTATTCAGCCCGTTTTGAGACTAGATCGGTTATAAATCACCTCAGTGATAATCAAATATCAAATATTTGGCATCTAGATACAAACAGACAATAGCGTTTATTAGTATAGAGATGAAAAAATAACGGCGTTAGTGTGACAGCACATCACGAATATCCTGATTTGGTTCCGAGAGATCGGACACGTCCATCAAGTGAAGTTTCAATTCGCGAGTAGAAAGCAGAAATAGTAGTGTAGTCGTTTCATTAAAGTCTTATCTTTCCGAGACTTGCAGTGAGCAACTTAATTCTGGACTCGAATCTTTCAACGTTAGCAAAGAGAATAAAAATGAGGGAAATGAGAGCTTCGCGTGCATTTGAAAATTGCATTTGTCATTTCCACTTTCATACAGTCAATTTTCCTGTCGAACTATTGTTGCCTCATTCCAGGAGATAAGAAGTCGAAGAAGGAAGAGGGCGATAAGCCTGAGAAACCGTCAGAATGAGACGAGCATCGAGCATACAACTCACGCGAATCCTCCATCCTCCCAACAACGAATATTAGCGCCATTCCATTCTAATGCGTTTCCCATCCCTTTTTCTCGTTGTCCTACTTGTCAGTCATCGGCCGCTTTCAGTATCGGAAGATGCGAATGCGATCTCATTTTTATAATATTTTCACCCGCATTCAATTAATAAATATTTCCTGTTCCATTTGGCATTTCAAAAATTCGATTCGGAAAATGCTCATTTCTCAATTCAGTACACATTGCGTTACTCGATCTGCGCGGTTTGCTATTCTGAATAAGAATGTTGTCTAAGCGATATGAAGTCTCTAAGTGATCGTTCATTTCGTGGCAGAGATAGCAGTGACATAATAGTAATGGTATTTTGGATTCTCCTGAGCAAAACCGCCTATCCAATAATGGAAAAAACTCGCGTTTTTTTTTGTGTTTCACTCACATTGCTATAGAAAATGAAAATAATTTTCACAAATGGCAGCAGATGCGATGTAGTATTTATAGCTCAACACTGCACGATACGAATCTGGTGGGCACCGAGCTTGGCGAACGCATGTGAACATTTGCCGCTAAAACTCTGACGTCAATTGAACTTGAATGCTAAATTTTCTCCACGTTAGCTCTTCAAGAAGTCGACGGGATTGAAGAAGTTGTGCTTGGGAACATTGTTGGAATCGAACTTGAGAACTCGAATAGAACTGAGAAAAGCCAAAGCAAGATATCGGAGGGAAAAAATATCCTAGCTCAAAACATCATTCGTCTGCACGCTGATCCTCACTTTAAAAGGCATCTCGTCCTTCAGAGAGGAAAATAAGCGAGACTGTCTTCTTGTTTTGAGACTAGTTTGCTAGTTTGGCTCTCACTCTCACTCATTTGTTTCGCAGCATTGTTTAAATAGGCGCTCTGTCCCTTGGAGTATCGACTGCTGTTTATCTGTTGCAGAAATCAGGATACATTTTCATTGTAGAGATTACTCAGAGGGGGTATTTCGACCGCAAAATTTCTTTGAACGCTGTCAAAATATCAAATGAGAAAGTGGAGGTGTTTGTGTCATTCGGTGATGCATAATAACAACACCTCAGATCGTAAAACCACCGTGTGCATTTTGTTTGCCGATCGTTTAAAAACCTCCAACCCACCATGTCATTAACCCTTCGCTGATTTCCAACAGCTGTAGAAGTACGGCTCTTTGTCTCGTATGTTCACCAGGCATTTACAAAGCATACAGGTAGAAGTTCGTCTGCAAACGACCTGACTCTTTACGTGATGCAAAACTCTGTTGGTTGAAGTAAGATAGCCGGGCAATTTCCTCTGATAGATGTCCTACATATCCGCTGAATTTTCGAGACCATGGAATGAGTGTTAAAACGTGACCCTCAAAGGCGTCAAGGTTTGACCCGCCATTACAGTGTTCTTTTTAAGGATATTTTCTTGTCGGCTCCGCACAGAGAAAGACCTCCGTGAAAGCCGATGTGAATTTGTTCCATCGTTCTGTGCACAGGACCGTCTATAAATGTCAAGAAATGAACTGCTGTATCTGCTCGAAAATCATCTTTGTTCTCCTTCCTAGAAAAAAAATCCTTCAAAAGTTCAGGACCGGATGTTTAAGCTGTTTGTTATGAAATGAAGGAAAATGGAGCTGAGATGAAGCATTTTGTGCTTGCCAGAATATTATAACCTCACAATTCGCGATGTTGCTGATGAGGCTAATAATCTTCTAAAAGCAGCATACACCTAATCAGCGTCTACACACTGAAACTGATGAAACAATTTGAATATGAAACTGTGGAGCATCAACAATAAAGTAATTCAAAATAAATCAACATGAATTCAAAAAATAAAGACTAAAAGAGATCGGAAGAAAGGGTCCCGAACGTGAAGCAAGATGAAATGCTCTCGAACGAAATTCTAGTGAAGAATCTTTTGCAATAAAGGAACATAAATGTGGATCAAACTGATCTCTACGATGCCACAAGAGTTTTAGATCAGAAATAAGAAGCCGCTATAAGCAACTAGGGTGCAGTGGTCTACGAAATGCTTTTCTAAAAGCCGCCCTAGTGGAATGCCCTGCAGCCTTCTCGATTATCGCACTATAGATCAGTATGTCTTCATGTCACCGGCATAGCGGGTACAACAGCTTAGCAAACTCTCCGAAATGTCACTCACATGAAGGTGAAGGGAAATTACTCCAGAATACCCTAAAGAAAACGAGGATAGTGCATTTCCAACTTCCATCATGAAATTTCGTCTGTAAAACTATTTTTCCACTAGGCTCAGATAGTACCTCTCGCTCGAGCAACAATCTCGCACGGATGGGCAAGTTGAAAGCCTTGGCAGAGTCAGTGCACACGATATTTGTTTGGAANATGAAATTTCGTCTGTAAAACTATTTTTCCACTAGGCTCAGATAGTACCTCTCGCTCGAGCAACAATCTCGCACGGATGGGCAAGTTGAAAGCCTTGGCAGAGTCAGTGCACACGATATTTGTTTGGAAACCGTTATTGCGAGGATTATATCCGTCACGATGAGATTCCGTGAGGTAAAAGCGTAGAATTCACCTTGAGAAAACCGTGTGGATTATTATTGGTGATGTAAAGTGAGTTGAGACGATTCGAAATTGAATTTTTTAGAACAATTTCGATCACGTTGCAAAATGACGATGTGAGACTAATGTCAGAAATTTGAAAGCATCTTGAGTGAAGCTTTTCACCAATGTCACCAAAAAGTGCAGCTTTCCAAGCGTTCGGAATTGTGCCCCACTACGATGCTGTGCCTGAACAGTGGAAACAAGCGTAGCAAAGGCCAGTCACACCTCTCTAGGTGTACCGTAAAAATTTGCCCTCTGATGTTGATGATACCCTATCATTAAGGTGGGAAATAGCTTCTTTGACTGCCGTCAAATCTGTCCTGAAGATATTCTTGTGGTGTTGCATAAATGGAATAAATGAAAAGAACGCGGTTATCCATACTGAAAGCATACCCAAGGAATAAGGCAAACGGCTCCGACTTCGGACAATTCTTGGAGAAGGACGGCCGTTGTCAGTAGTAGTGGTGTCAATGCGCGAAAGCGATGTAATTTATTATTCATGTACCCGAAAAAACGCATCTCGTCCTTTGAATATATGAATAGTAAAGCAGTAAATGAAACGTTTTTGATTCCAAAGAACGCGATCGTTGGAGCATTCTGTTTGCTTTTCGGCTGTTTCCTTGGGAAAGATCGCTTCGGAGCGATGAGTTGAAGACAGCTAGGCATTCAAGCAGGCACTGCTCAGAAAAACAGTTTTAGCACCACTGTCAGAAAACAGTTTTGGCACCATTGTCGTCTTCTCGTTT
>JAARMF010000101.1:0-48512 GCA_022844705.1 Toxascaris leonina
ACTGATGTATGTGACTTGGACATTCCTAACAGCCAAAATCCGAATAGCAATCAGAAGGCAAGTAGGTATAAAAATCCTGCAAAAGATGCAAATTTTTTGGTCCAGAAAGCACTTGAAGTAATCTCAGCATCTTATGTGATATGACCCTCTTCAACAAGGCAGAGCTACACTGT
Source organism: Toxascaris leonina (assembly GCA_022844705.1). Taxonomy (NCBI): domain Eukaryota; kingdom Metazoa; phylum Nematoda; class Chromadorea; order Rhabditida; family Ascarididae; genus Toxascaris; species Toxascaris leonina. Next base: position 174 of record JAARMF010000101.1, read on the forward strand.
GCAGTAATGGGAAATACGCTAACGCAACACTAGTGAACAATCTTTGCTAAAAAAAAAAAAAAAGAATAAAAATAAAAATAAATAAAACAATTGAGTTGAAATCAAAGCAAAATGCAAACAAAATTTAAACAATACAATATCTAGGCGATGTGGTCAGCACTATGCGCTGTTTACATGTGCATCGTGTCTATAATGTTTATGGCACATATTTGACACCATGGATGTGGCACAATATTTCGTTATTTCAAGCACATCAACTACAACACCTTACTGGAAAAGGTATAAACTGAAAAACCTCCTCAACGGGTAGAAACTCATCACCCATTACGATAGCAACCAAAACATTTTTTTAATGCTTGTATTGCTCCACCTTTGATCGTCTATACTTTGCTCTGCCTATATACAACCTAAAATTTTTGTAGGAAATTATAATCACCATTCCCTCCATTCACTTAGATCTCCTATCCTGTTCCCCTTTGTACGGAATTTCCCCTTCAACAGAGACAATGGAATAGACTATATGGGGGAAAAGATTGCTTTCGCAAACGCACATTAAAAGCGGCGCTATGGGAAATAAAAAGCATCATAATAAAACGACAGTATCAAGAGATAACAAATATCACAGATAGCACGCACATACTAGCACACTCACTGTTGGTTCTATGCACAAAAAAACGTATCGATGAGCACAGTGCACCACCTGGCATACAGCAAAATGCATTGAATCTGGCAAACAATGCAGAAAGCTATTGAGAATGTGGCTGAGGCAAATGAGAAACAAATAAGTATCAATATCTCAATCACATCAGAAGATAAATATAAAAACATTACTCATGGCTGCTGATGAAGGATATTCGGTTATCCCCCCCCCCCCTCATCTCCATAATCTCTCTAAAAGATCGAAATTTCGCGATAGAGCCTTGCTGGAGGGACCCACTGCTTTGGAACCGCAAGGAAGAAACATGCTTGCCTATGACCAATAAAATCATCAATGAGATAAAATATACGCTTCGTAAACACTTTAGGACTGTCGTCCGAGGAGCCTTACGTGGGTAACACCGCAAGAACGATGCACTATTGCATGTCGACAAGCAACACTCTCTGCAGACAAATCAAACATCACACCACCCTATGCTCCACTCTGCAATGTTATTCTGTCTAATCAATATGACTCTTCAAATACATTCCAATTGTGGGTCCTCTTCGTTGAATAGGAAGGATTACAAGCCGAATGTCAACGACGGGAACGGAAACGATGGAAGGAACGATAATGAAATAATTACGAATTAAAACGAAACCTTTCAACGGAAATAAAAAACTGCAAAACTTCGTGCAGAAGTGGACAACATTACAACAATGTGCAAATGATACGTTGACGGATGCAATTGTACCTTACCGTTGCATAAAAGCTTCTTGGCATTCTCCTCTATCAGAGGAAAAAAACAACACGTGACTCCGAATGGGTGGAGAAAAGAAAAGACACGTGGTGCAATGGAAAAGAAGACACAACAGAGAGTAATGCAACGATAGATAAGATAGAGTTAACATAACGCAACGTGTTGAATTTCTTTAACTGAGAGTGAACCAATACGACAGAAGCAAAGAAACATCTGAGGAACAAGATGGAAACAATTTTCGATGATATAATTATGCATCACATTTTGAAATCACGTTATAGTGCATATAAACAATTTCATAAACGTCCAAATCTGTGAAAAAAAAATCAGCACAAAGTTTCATCTTATATAAAGTTGCTGCTCAAATCCAACCAATTGACAGTATTGGTCCAAAAAGGAAACCCGTTCTTGAGGAACAATTCTACATGGACGTTGCCACAACGAGAAAATCGCTTCGAAAATATATTCGAACAATAGAAATTTTCTGAAAACAACGCAACGGAAATAATTGATTGCTGAAGTCTTCTTAGTATGTCAGTTCATTATTCTCAATCACTCATATTCCTCAACTACATCTCTTTCATTCCCCACTTACCTTTTTTGCCATTAACCGTTGAAGCGTTGCGTGAATATTGGTAAGCGGAAGAAATAATTCAACTGCCCTCACATCCAAACATTTTCATGAAAAACAGAGATTTCACTCGCAAAAGACCAGGAAAATAGCGAGCAAATCGAAACGGCATACTGTCAATTAGCGTATAATATGGAAGAGAACTTCCACAAGTTCTAAAATCTTTTTAAAGGATTTCTGCGATAACTGAGCAAGATTTACGACTTACGAAATAGTGTAACTATGCAACAGAATAAAAACAAAATACGACGATATATTACAATTATGAGAAATTAATATGAAATCGAACAAATTATATTGAGGCGAGATTTCCGAGATAATCACTTCAATGGGTTAATTCCATTTCTGAAGTTTTGATGAGACATCTGACGCAATAGATTACAACATTTCAAACTACGCCATACGAAATCCCAAAGTGATGAACGAAAACTGCACCACTCTATCCTGCCCAGGTTCCATTCTCTCCTCGTTGCTCTCTCATCTCTGCAGTCTCATCCGCTAAGCTGATGGGGAAGCCCCAAAGCGCGAACAATGCGAAATGAGAAGCGAAGCAACTGCATTGCTAGCGACGTGCCGAACGCAGCTTGCGCCCGTCTTGATTAATACGAGTGCTTCATTTTTATAGTGGTCGTTTAAGAAGGTCAACAAGGAGATTCCTGAACGAAGTTTCCGCTTGCATCATAGTCGAACTCAATCCTCAATTGCCGATGTTCTACAACCACGTTCAACTTCCACCTTGCATATTCCCGCATTGACTTCAGTTCTTCAAAATAGACATAACTATTTTTTATAATTATGTTCAAGATCGTACTAATGAGTTCAATTGCATGGATAGGGAAAGGAAATTAAGGAATTTTTGACTCTAAAATGGAGCATTTATGATGCAAATTATGGCACTTTAGCTGGTTAGTACAACATGAAGTGCAAAACTTTAAAACTTCAAAAATACACCACAAGCTCATCACACAATGACGCCTATCAAAAAAGCATTGTGTCTCGATAAGCGATGCACAAACATCAAACGATCCACTAAAACATAAGTGTTGTATAGTTCAAAGAGCTTTGAGTTGTTCATTAAACGTCTACGTGCGATGAACATCAGAAGAATCAAAGAGTGAAACTTCATTAGCTAAAATGCTTAGCAAATAAATCAACAAAAAGCTTTTCGTGATAAGGTGCCCTATCAATATGATCCAACAGCAAATTCGAACGTTTCGTTTGCAAACAACGAAGATGTCTCCCTAATCAACCAAAGCATTCACGCAACACGTTAAACATTGAAGAAGCAATCACACAACACATCAAACATCAAGCAAGCATCTCGTTTCCGAATTCGTAAATACACTCAACGTTCCTTCTGGCGTTTAATTTGATTACTTCAATGTATACACCAGCAACCAATCCCACCCTACTCCAATTATGAGAGCAAATTCGATAAGGAAGGAGATTTGAATCCATTCGCACAAAAATTAAAGATTGGTTTCAGAAAATCGAAAGCAACGAAATGTAGCATGCAACACTATAACGGAAGTTTGGCGAGAAATGCGAGGAAAAATTCGGGCAAAAAAATAAGGATATGGAATATAACGCGCTACTCCTGTAGAGGAAAACGGCTCCTTGTTTAGCAGCTTGAGAAATAATGGTCAGCAAAAGTCCAACAGCGTTAATGTTGACGAAGAAATATACAAAAGCTGAAGCTGGGCTAAGCGAAGAGTACATCGATGGCCAACTTGGTTTTTTGTGGAAGCGGCTTGTACATCAACCGCCTCGGATGGCAAAGTCAATGAATAACGCAAGGATAAGCTAGTACAGAGTAACAAGCAGCTTGACAGTAAGCTGAGAGACAGGAGGAAAAAAGGCCTAAAGGTAAGCCGATACAGAGTAATAAACGACCTGCAAATAAGCTGACAGGGAGGAAGAAACGACCTAAAAGTGAGCTGATAAAGTGTAACCAACGATCTGAGAGTTAGTAACAGAGCCGTAAACGACCTGAGAACGAGCTGATACGAAAAGGAAAAAACCAAGTCTCTGGGATATAAGGTGCGAAGGTTGTGATATTCAAGGGCTTTTAAATGCGCATCGAAGCGACAGCATTGTTTCCATTAGAATTTAGAAGATTCTGTGAGCCACTGCTTCTTTCAATAATTCGGTATCGCTAGATTTTCGTGGAAAATTCGCAACGGCATTTAAACTCGGAAATGGGCAATTTTTGACCTTCTGATTGGCAATTTTGCTTGAACGAACTCTTTTCATTGATGTCAAATGATGTCGAAGGTGATGAAAGTCGTGCATTTTGAGACGGTTTTTCGCCTCCACGTTACCAGTCCTTTAAGTACACATAAATTGCCTTTGCTGTGATCACCCACCTACACCACCCACATAGTATAATACTTTTGATGGAAGCAAACTAGTACTCATTAGCAGACTAATTTGCATTGATGGGCAACAAAAAGGAAAACGAGTCAATGCTCTTTAAAATCTATTTGCGATTTCCAGTGTTCTCATGCATTCATCTTCAGTGCTTATCGCATTGGTGGTCCCTTTATCGAAATTCGGATAGTTGCTGCGATCCCCGTTCCCCAGTGAAGGTGGAGGTGGGAGAGAGGGGGAAAAGTGAAATGCCACCTGATTTATCCCCTTCTCCTAATCAAAACGAATGCCACATGATTTCTTTTTTCTGATCTCTTTTCCTTCTCCATATCAGCTTCATACATTTTCTCCTTCCATACCATTAAAAAGCAGATGACAAATGAATAGTTTTTCATGCAATCACGCTTATAGTTGCATAAAGCGATAAAAAGCGGCGAAAAATATGCAAACAACAGAGTGCGGTGCCGTTTCACAAGAAACCTTTTCCGGTGTGCAACGTGGTAGGGCAAAGGAGACCATTCTTCTCAAAGTAACCTCCAAAAAAAAAAAAAAACCGGCATTCTCTGCTTATAGTGATATTCGTTTAGAACGTCGTTTGAACAACGGCAAATTCGAGAAGCCGTCAATAAGATTGACAAGCAATGGAATATGGATGCCCTGTAAACAGTATTGATGATTTTCGTGCAGCAAGAATAGTAAAATGTACTAATTTCGACCAGAAATCAACAAGCAGTAAAGTTCCGACGAGTTCAACAAAATGCGATCGTTGACCGAATTAAGCCATCGATCAATAGCAATTGAAAACAGCTGCACGCACTGCATTTTCTTGAGTATTACTGCATGCGACGACGCCATGTGTGGTCTGATGGAGCGCTGTTGAAATAAACATCGCCCAGTAAATTTGTTAGAGCGAACAGCTCGAACGAAAACGGGTGCATAGAATTTTGAATATTCCTTTCCCTGCAGCTTTTTCAGCACTTGTTAATGATTTTCATTTAAACTCAAGGCATGTGGAAATTTCAACATTTTTATTAAAGTTGAGAGCCCAATTGAAATTAAATGCCTTGTGGAGGCACAATTTTCAAGCAATTTGATGAGCTCTTCAGAACAATTCTGAGCACTGGAAAATTCTTTCTAAGGACTACACTGAGCTAAGCTGAAGTGCTTGCTTATTTGAAGTGCTACCACAGTAATGCGAAGAATTTCACTTCGCTAGGGATCAAAATTTGCGACGAACAACGTTCCAGTCACCATCTATTCAGCATTTCTTTTTCTCTTCTTCCGCATGCCGAAACAGCGCAGCATTATTTACTTCACGGTACTGCTCTCAGCTTTAAAATCACTGTGAACTGTTGCAGACTTAACGTATCCATTTTCGCATTACCACACCTGTGCTCTTATTTCCATATATTTAAACTGCTTTAAATATGATGCAAAGTAATGCAAGTAAGCCTAAAGACATATAGTCTCCAAAAATTTTGCACCAAGATGAGGCACTCAGAAATTTCTGCATCTCCAAAAAAAAACGTTATTAGCACCGTTTTATGCTCTCTTTTCTGCTATTATTAGTCTCGTAAATTGCCTGTTTATGAGGAAGAAAAGATAGGAGGAAATTTAATAAGGGCTTCAAAATTTAAATACTTTCCAGAAAAGATGTCTCACTAACAGGAGGTTTGTATAGAGACTCACTCTAGAGGTTTAACACAAACTTCGCTCCCAAAACCAGCAGATAAAATAAAGATCGATCAGTTATATCACCAATTAGCGCATCCTACGAACAGTCAACGCTAGCACTTCAAACAACGATTACCGAGAGCGTTTATTTATCGATGTATTTCACTCCTACGTCCGTAACCTCGTTGGAACAATCTTCAACCACATAACGCATCGCAAAAAAAAAAAAAAACGACAGAGAACATTTTTATAGAAGTATATAAAAAGGAGAGCACAAAGCTTTCGAACCTCTCTCACATATCCCAGTGAATGCGCGTAACGTCGCGGACCCATTCTAAGGCACAAATTTCCACTTCCATCCCATGAAAACTTCTTACATTTTCTCAAGAATATGCAAAATGTGCTGTGAACGGCGATTTCATTTTAAAAGATCTAGAAAAAGCAGCCTTAAAAATAAGAATTAAGTAAACGAAAGGACTAACCAGCAGCTCGGATATCGTTAAGAGAAGGAGAAGCCCTCCTGAAATAATGGAAAAATACACGAAATGGAAATACGACGAACAAGGATTACGCATCATCAAGGAATTTAACAAGTAAGAGAGTCAAACATCATGAACAACTCCCATCCCTTCATGTCTTCTTTCGCTGAACAACGATAAGAGGGCATTTTCGGAAATAGCGACCGAATTGTTTATTGGAAAAACATTGATATTAAAGTACACTAGAAAGTTTTTCGAGAAACGATGTTGTTTGCGCTTGAAAAAAAATGATGAAATACAAAAAAAGTTAGAAAAATTACAGCATTGGATAGAAACCGGTAGGGTGGGGGGAAAAGAAGCGCGGAAGCGAGCATTTCTTTAAGATATTGCACAGCGCTATAAATAATAACTCAATTTATTATCCAAATTACTCGAATTAGCTCACCCGTCATCGTCTTGAGAATGCCACTCTCCAATCATAACCCCCACCTCCCCCCTTCCTCTCAGCAATATAGACAAACATCATCATTTCACATCCTCTTCAAAAACCCTCTTCTGCCCTCACTGAGCTCATCGATGGACAAACCTTAAAAACAAAGAAGTGCATGCATATTGGTGAAGTGTGTATCACAACTACTCGCAAGTCAGAACGCATTAATAAAAAAGCGCGAGATTTAAGCAAAATTTCATGAATAAAGAAATTTACTAGCCCATCTGCAACAACACGCCCTTCACTGCAATTCGAGAAACCACGGGTCTCCTGTTTTCGTACTCTTTACCTTTCCTGAACGAAAGCTCCCCTTTCCGTAATATGCTCTCTTACAAAACCCGTCCATCTTCTGTTCATGGAACATAGAGCTTTTATTGCTTCCTCTTTTAAAAGTATAGATGAATGAAGGGCCACCACTTTTGGAAAGTACACAGCTTATCAACTTGGCAGGGGTTTCCCTCAAAAGAAGCTCATTTGTTTCCATGAGGAAGCGACGTAATTATGTCGGAAGCACAAAACACAGCAAGCTACATTTTCTGGACCATCCGACCAATGGATGAAGCTGAGTTGAATCAATTCATAACTGCTACTACAGGAGTGAACGGAAATGGGTCAAACACGGTCTCCTCCCCCCTCCCCCCCTTCCTAATAGCGTAGCCCGCTTTAACCAGCCGAGGACTACGGCCGAAACTGGGTTTAACTCGTTTCCACATGCTCATTCTTGGTTGCTGCTCGGATGGAAACAAAACGGATTCTTCACGGGTTCAACCGAGGCATTTCGTACTCAAGGCCGAAAGAACTCTCAGAAGTCGCCAGAAAGAACCCTACCACTTGAATGTGAACCAGAATCGATCAGCGCACCAGGCCATATTCCACGCAAAATACATTAAGAGATGCGATCGTTGCAGAGGTCTGCTTGTGTAAATTTGTGAGCAAATCAAAATTTCATGAGACATATAGTCCTACTCCCCATCTCCCCTCTAAAAGCAGGAGCTCGCCCTTCGAACAGAAATCCTGTTTTAAGCACCGTCAACAATATTAGGTGGGGAACACACTGAAGTAAATACTACCAACATGTCTAACAACAAAAGTCACATGCATAGCTCTGCAACCTGCGCGCCTATTCCTCGTCTCCTAAACAACAACTCAACCAGCCCACCGCTCACTTGCAAGGACATGCCAAATCAAACTCCTAAAAACAGTTGAATAAATAAAATAGCATGTTGCCTGTTAATCAGGAACCCCGAAACGAGTTTCGAGATGATACTGTATCTCCATGACAACTTTGGCCTAGCAGCGAAATGCAACCAGAGCGGAAAATGTTTCTTTTCAGAGACGACGGAAATAGGTGTAGACTGGTTCTGTTGACAGTAATAACAATGTAGGTACGGAACCCTTCAAGAGGAGCATTCTGGCAATAGAACCAGATTTCCTGAAAGAATTGCTTTTTCCGTCCTGTCCAATCTCGAAACGCTATTTTTCGAGCTTCAGATGTTCCTGTTTCTCACATTTCGCATAGGTAAGGCGGAAAAGATGCAAAGTGACGAACTGTCCTACTGTCTTATCTCTGTGTTACGCGATACTTTTTGCGTGCCCTACTGTCTTTGAGAAACTAAATGAGGGACGAAAAAACATCAGTGTGAAGTAATCAACTTATCGAATCTTCATGGCAATTAGAAATCACTTGAATCATAGGATGCTGAAAAACGTTGAGCCGTTGTGGAGAATGGATGACGAGTCTTTTTATCATCACTAACTCTTTATTGTGAAGATGGATCTTCATTCAAATGAAACACTTCGGAAACATGGAGTCATCCATAAACAGCGGTGAGGAAAGAATACAGTAACATACGGAGGACATATGCTCACCTTAAAAGTACTGAGTTCGGTGATTGATCGCATTCGGGTACAAAGATTTCGAGAATAACGACTTTGGAACAAAGAAAACAATGTCTGGCATCGCCGACGATGACCACACGAAATCCCCTTCAAGGTGCTATTTTTCACGAGTGTTCAACTAAGCGAAATTATTGTGCTGTTCCTTTTAGACCATTCATCGAATTGTTTACACTCGCAAGAGGGAATGCTTTCTTAAGGTTTTCCATTGCTTTGAACGAGGAAACACTTCAAAAGCAAACTCGCGACGTTTTGAAAAGAAAAAAAAAATAACTTATCGTCTGAATCACAAGCTGAAGAGAAAAATCGGTTAAAAACAAATTCACAAGCTCAAATCATCTTTCATCACATCTCGCTTCTTTAGTGGGAGTTGATTCCGAAGACCGAAGAAAGGAGGAAGGGAAGGAGAGGTGGAAGGGAACAGCCTTTCCTTCTACCGTTGACCTTTCTCAGAGTAACACTCAGCAGAAATACGCAAAGGGCATCAATCCTCTGAAAGTCCGTACTCCCGCGCACATTTCTGATTCAATTGCCTTCACGGAATATTTACATAATTGAGGTAATCGATCTTAATAAGACTATGCGTTTAATCACTTCCGCAAAAGAGATACATTGGTAAGCAAGGCAGCCAGCTGGCAAGGAAAGAAACCACTTAGCAAACTGGATAAGAGTAGAACTCAATAGCGGATGAATTCAATACCCAGGTATTCGTGTACATAAACAAACGATGATGCGATAGAATATTTAACAAAAGCTGCGCCTTTTATGAATCAACAAAACGAAGCGGTTAAACGATGTCTTTTGAAAACATTTCTGCAGTGCAATCAATATTCTTCGTCGCTTTCAGAAATCTAATGGAATTTTGCCAAATTTGTCGTATTTTATAAGTAAAAGAATACATTTAGGGCAAGAATTGCAAGTGGAAACGCACCTATAAAACTCCACTGATTTCACTCATTTTACCTGCAATGTTTTTTCGAACATTGAGTGACTCATAATATTGTGCAATTTTATTTCAAAATGAATTTTATTAACAGCAATGCTTTAACTTCTGCCGAATCCAACCAAATTTGAATGAAGAATCAGATTTTTTTTTGTTGCTGATTAAATTTGCTCATTTTCGGTGCTTTCAGATTTCCGAAAAGCTGTAACGGTGAAGGTAATTGAAGCGATACGCTACAAGTGAATCGTACTTGCAGCGAGCTGCCTACGCCATATCTGTGCTTTAGGGCTGAAAGAATTTCTCTCTGTTCGTATTCCCTCTCATTCATTGTTATTGATGTTTGCCTCTAACTTTTTGGTTAATTTGGCTGTTATGCAAAACTGATTTGTAAACAAACAGCAAACAAAATTCGCTGTTTGAACACTTCCTAGTTATAGCGCTGAACGTTCGACCGCACAGAAGCCCCAGTTTTGTTCAAGAATTTAGGCGAAATTCATGGTAATATTTAAAGCATTAAGCAATCACCATATTTTAAAACTGTTTAGTATTTTAAAGATCCACCGCATTGCTCCCATAGACGGTTTGGTGCATTTATTTCACTGTTACTGGGAACGAGGGTGATATTTTAAATTGACTGCCAATTCGACAATCATAAAGCTGCATGAAAAGCGGAACAAGTCACACGTGGATGCAAAAATCGACGATGATTCGGCGCAGCTGTTGTCGTTCCCACATCACAGATGTTTGTTATGAGAAAGAAGCTACAATGCTGTGAAAATGCGATGAAGTGACACCTGACGCGCAAGGAATGCCCTCGAGCTATATCACTGTACTTACATTAGCAAGCAAGGACGATGGATGATTCGGTATTATCAACGCAATTAGTCAATTTTACAGTAGGGGACAGATAATGCTCCCGTACGGTGCGTTACAATATATCAATTTTAAAGATAGCACTCTTCGCTGTGTGGAAGCACCGTACACTTTTTAAAAGCACAATGAAGAGGGCATAAGACCTGCTTAATAGAAGTATTTCTTTCTGAAAATTTTATGACTCATGAAAACTATATCGTATCTTTCGAATCCTTTGAAAAGTTTGATATAAATTGTCAAAGCAATGAAACTTTTTGCACGAATTTCGACGAAACTCACCGTATATGTATCAAAGTTTTCAATCATTTAGCTGAAATTCACTACGCCTTTCACACCTCCTACGATTTCCGCCATGTTTCATTGTGCCGTTCCAATAATTAAATAAAATTTCGCCAAATATGGCACACCCACAAAAAACTAGTTGCTTTTCCAAGAAAACATGCCGTCCCTATACACCGTTACTGCACGAGAAGGGGAAGGCGTTCTTCGGTCCAGATACTATTATCAAGAAAATATGTAAAGTGGCAAAGGGTCTTGCAGAAATATATTTATGGCGCAAATATCACCTGACCTCCAAAATTTAATTACCCCCTTTTTTCCAAACTTTCCATGACGCATAAATTTCTCGTCTTCGTCTCCGCCAACCCTCCATACTTTTCAGTCGTCAGGACTTCTACCCTAACTTCCAATTCGTTCGCCTAATCGTCACTCACTCAATCATGTTGAATGGCGACATCAATCCATGCAAGCTCTTTCCGGCAACTCGTTCAGCCTCCTTAAGCCTTCGCAATATTTTCGAATACGCCGGTCATTTGCGCGGTTCCTACTAAACTCCTTCTGGCTCTTGCAGATTTTCGTTGGCTTAAACGTGCCTCAATAGCTTGTCCATGACGCACTATTCTAGAGAATGCCTCATGAATTTTAATCGGTCGACTGATCGGATCTGTTCAACAGAGGCATGTTACAAACTTGTACAGTGTCGAAGAATTATATTTTTTTAGAGTGATAGGCTTTAACGTTGTGCATGCCTTGTGGGAAATTTGTGAGAATGCAGCAAAAAATCTTTTCGAGGTGTTCGATGAAAGATGTCAGTCGTCGATCTTAGATTTTATGCTTCTAGACTTGCATCCTCATGGCACTTTGCACTCTACTTCCCCAGACAATCTTCTTTGCTAACATCTCAAATCTGTTAGTACTTTCCACGTATTTCTATGCCCATATCACAAGATAAGATGTTCGAAGGCTTCATTTATAGATAAACTGTTAACAGATAGCTAAGTGTAAGTATGGAACTAAGCACAAGCTTTAAAGCAATCGCCAGGTCATCTTCAAATCGCACGTTGAAACTGCTAAGATTACGAAATTCGGTGGGCATAATCCACTGTGATGCAGTACATTGTTGTACGTGTTAGTAGCATTCAGCAAGGCTTGAATCGGATCGGACAATTCCCAGAAAGCATGCAGAAGCAATCGTGCCTAAGATGCAACATCGGATACTTCGTTGCCGTCGTAGATTTACTTCACAACTCAGACAGCTGCACATTGTATGAGGAATAAAGCAGCCATTATACACGGAGTTTTCGTTCTCAATGATTTTCACTCAGTGTTCTAAGATTCCCAGTCAAACAGTACTTTGCAGTAAATAATACCTTGTCTTAATGGGTCATCTCGGCTACTCGCTGAGTGAGATCATAGAGTAGCTGTTGATATTTCGCGACATGGTTCAGATAGACGGTCGCTTCTTCATAATCCTATTGAAGAGCTCTCAAATGCTCTAGCTTTGTAGTGATACTTCTTATCGGCTATCCAACTCTCATCTATGCAAAATTTGTGCACACTAAGTAAAATTCGTTTGGAAGCATAAATAATAGTTTTTTCCTAAAGTATTGTCCTTCACTCTCTTTGCCTTTGCACGATGGCATGAGGCCTTGGAAGCGAAAAGCAGTAAAACAATAGCCAAAAGCGCCGAATGTAGTCAAGTAACTACCAACACAACGACATAAATGTGTCGGAGGGAAGGCAGTCAAGCATCGCAAAAAAATTTTTAAAAAAAGATCTAGTGAGGCGAGGGACAGTAGCGAATGGTGAGTAGTGAAGTATATGACACGATACATTAAAGTTCCGGAGCTTTATTTCCTGTGAGCACTCAATGATGGTTCAATATGAAATCGAGTGCAACAGGTACGCCGAAATATTATCAAGTGATAATGCGCTGTTTGATGCATAAAAAGTTAAGCTGGTCAAAGAACAATGTAGTAAGCTGGACACAAGAAAAAACGGCTTTTATAAGAAATGACAATTAATTGTGCAGCTTAGGTTGCAGCAGTGGAAAGGGGGGGGGGGGGGGNNNGGGGGGAAGGAGGGGGATAAATCCTCCTCACCACTTCTTCCAACGCATGCATCAACCCTAATATTTGTTGAAAAATGACATATAGAGCTAGATGAACAACTGATGTGGAAATAGACCTGACACCAATGAATAGTTTACAGTAAAATAAATTTGAGAAAGATATCAAAAAAGCGAAAATAAGACGAATGATTTCTTCCGAACGATGCTGAAAGATTTCTTGAAGAGTTCATCTCAATACGGTAGAGGGAATCTCAGTTATGATTATTTCCCAATATTCTTGCTGAAATAAACAAGCGCAAGACATGTCAGTCAACGATTTTCTAAGCTTCCCAAAATTAAATTATTGTTTTCAGAACCTACATTGGTGTGCAGCTTACTTTCAGGTATTTTAACAATAACAGTTCCGATCGGTAATAGATAATTTCTGTTAGCTTATGCACTTTACTTTAGCTTACTTTGTCTAGTTAAGATTCTATACGTGACAGCTTACTTTTCTTGTTGTTGAGGATTTTCGAAAGTGCTTGATTTGTCCATTTCGCATTTCATATGTGCTATTTGCGAACGTAAGCCATTGATAGTTGATGGATTCAACATTTGTCGTATTTTGGAAACAATCAATCCGCATAAACATAAAAAGTTATAACTAAAATTTTCTAGCGAACGAATTGCAAAAATTATCATGCGTACATTGAGAAGGAGAAAGAAGCATCAATAAGAAGGTCTAGTCTTTTCGCCTGAGCACCGTTCCCTTGCGATGTGCATATTCAAAGCAATGCTCCTTATCATTCATTCTACAGGCCACAATATTACCAATAACACTTCTTTATACACTCTGATAAATGAGAAGATTTTTGATTTTTGCTCAATAAATTTTGCCGCAAAATTACAAAATATTTCCAATAATCGATTCTCCATACGTAGACTGCCGTTATATTAAACAGTCTCCTTAGCAAAATACGCATTTATTAACGAAATATCTTCATCTATAAATTTTTGTGAACTCTAAACGATGTTATATTACAATGTAACATCTCGCATATCCATATGGCATACTCAAGACCATAAGGAAGCTTACAGCTATTAAATTGGATACCATCACTCACCAAAGCTAATATCTATTTTCCGTACTAGATCCCTCTTATCAAATTTTGCCTCCTTATGAATTTTTCTCAGAGCCTTTATTCTCTCAAATCGTTATTCGATATCTCATTTCTTCTCGTTCAATAAATTTTTCAGTCGTATAGAATATGAAATTTCAGACAGATTCCCAAATCCGATAAGCCAGAAGCAATGCTCTTCAGAAAATCGTTTTTGAGAAATAGCTAACGTTAACATGCAACAATATACAAAAAAACGATAAAAGATACGTTTGTTGTGTGAAAATGTCGATTTTGTTGGTTCGCTGAGGCAGTGACGAAGATTTTGCAGTTTCCAAAACGAATTCCACCAATCACTCAGCAACGCATTTCATTGTGAATAAAGGCGCTCTTCCGCGTGTCGATGCAACAATCGATAGAACGACACGCTTAATTTTGCAAATGAGCTAAAACTCATAGCGTGCTAGCTTAATATCGAACTGCATTATTCCTCCCTCTAATGCTCAAAAAAATCATCACATTAATGAATCTGATTGCGAAAGAAGCATTGTGTTAATTAGTTAAAAAAATGTCTTAATGATTAGTCATGTGCCTCGCGTCACTGCAACGGAGTGATGTTGCGTGATGTGAGATCATTTCAACTAAGCACAAAGTCAATCAGCATTCCACTTTGGAATATCTTCATCGCTAGAAGCATTTCTTGCACTTATACATGAAAAAAACTTGTTGTATATGACAAATCGAGACCCTCTTCAATACTTACGAATTGCACTTTATCGCACATTCAATTTCTTTGAGAGATAAACCGTCTCTAAGAAGTGCAACAACGGACACTAGCATGCTTTTGCTGGCCATTAGCTGTAAAGCAAGTTGCAACTTCTTGGTTAAGTCTATGAAGCTGCAAGTACGGATGATTATTTCATCAGAAGTGAACGGACGACAATTAAATAGTGACGTTTCTGCATGAAATTATGGCTCACTGAATGAGCTTTGCAACTTACGATTACGGCACACTTCTCTGATGACGACTTTAGAATAGCAGCGAACACTTTAAAAACATCGTTCCTTCATATACTGATGTTCGGATATTCCTTTCTCACTTGGACTGGGTATCCCTCCGAGAGATATATTTCATATGAAAATGGTTTCGTTCGACATGACACTTTGAAACTACGCGAATTCTTTGACCAATCAACGAAAAATATCAGCTACTTCCAAAGAAATGGGCGTAATTGTGACAAAAGACAATCGTGCAAGGAAAATCGTTGGTGCGTAAAAAGTGACAATGATGCGCAACCTTTCATATCCTTTTAACATTCTAAAATTTGTTTATTATATTAATTGGAAAGAACTAGAAAACTTCTCTTGAAGAAGGTTGGCTAAATACAATTCCGATCTCAGTCATGAAAGAGAAAAAATAATCATCATATCGGTACGTATCAGGTTCAACTCATCTCCATGCAGATATGGGTTGAAATACGTCGTCGTCGGGCGACAATCTTTTATTCTCCTCTCATTTGCATCGCTTACATTAAAAACGATTTGGACTGATATCAGTCATGACCGGGACTAGATTCATCTGAATCCCTCTTATTTCAGACGATGTAAGTGAGAGAAAAATGAAACAGTGTGTAGAAAAAAAAATGGATAAAGAGTGGAAAAATTCCAGATAGCTGTCAGGAACAGTTGAAAGAGGAAAGCGAAAGATGTAAAAAGAAATCTAAAAGCAAACGACAGACGGATCAAAATGCAAAAGAATGTGTGGGAACAAAATGGCTTTTTTATGACTGCAAGAGAGAACATCATCCGCAGGCCAGATCCCAATCACATCAATTCACTCTCCGGAGAGATGGTCTAGCTGACTGAGCTAAAAATGGCTTCTGCAGATGGGAAATGATAATAACAAAACTACACAACTACTGTGGTAGACAAACAAAAATATAAACCCAAAAATACGCACTAATCTTTAAGGTATGAGATTCGTCTGGAAATCATCGCATACAAAGAATGAGGAGAGCGGATTCTTCTGCAGTCGATAGAAACCAATGCACTGAGTTCGATTATACAGCAAGGCCAGGCGACTTCGATGAACTTGAGAATCACGTCGTTAATTGGCCATTGCATTCGACATCACTGTTCTTCCTCGAGTGAAAATCACGAAACCCTGCTTCCCACAGTGTTGCCTACCGTTCAAGATCAATAGTTTCAATGCATTTAATCAATACCGAAAAGGACTCACTTAATTTTATTATTATGAAAAAAATAACAAATCATGTTTAAAATCTGATGAGGTGAGAAAAAGAAAACGAAGAAGTTTCTCTTGAAAACTATCAGCTGTTCATGTATTCGCCTTTCTCAAACTCTCCGAGCTCACAGCACGTTCAAATTTGAAATGTCACGAGCTAATAGTCTGATTCTTGAATATCGTAAGCCTTCAGAACTTCTTTCTAATTATTACCCTTCAATCTGTGCACAACACCGATTAAAATGCTGGAATTCTTTCATAGACCCTTAAAAAAACGGCTACAAGAAAACAGACACAATCCCGCAGCTAAAACTTTTCAAACATAGTCCTTTATTGCTCAGAATCATTTCAAACTTCATCGGTGGAAAAACAAGTTTGCCAAATGACAGACATCGTTCTGTTCTATCGAACACTTTCGATACATATCATTCCTGCAAACTACTCTTCGGAGAATCCTACAAGTTTCGAATTGCGGTTTAATTCTCGAAGTTTTGAAAATTGGGAGAATCAAGGATAGCAGCGATTTGTTTCGTTGTAAAAATGCCATATTTTTAGCTCGACATAGGTCGTGGCGAATGTGAAATGATCAAATCAAGTTTCAATTTATCCGTAAAAAAATTTCTCAAACAAAAAGTGCTGCAAGTGGAACGGTTGGATATTCTGTGACAATAGCCTATGAACTTGACCTGTTAGCCTATTCGCATCACTTGTGAACAGACTTCGAACTCCTTGCCAGAGTGTTTCCTGCATATCGGAAAATGGCGAAACTAGTGAGAAATGTGTTATGGGAACGGCGCAAAATAGGACATAATAGCCAACGGACATGGAAGCGCAGCTTTCATATTCCCATTCATTGAACTTTAAAAAAGTTGGATTTGAAATTTTTACCCGTTTGCATCACAAATCGCAATCAAGCGTTGAGGAAAAATGAACGCTAAACGCGTGAATGCAAAATTATTCTTCTCGGAGCACTACCCAATATGGAATAGCGATGCGATGGATATGAGATGGAAGCATTGCGCTAGGCATTGAGGATGATCCTGTGACTCAGAATTCAACTAAAAATTCAATTGAGATTTAAGTCGAGGCTGCTAGTACTAACTAGAAGGCACGCCAGAGGGCCTGGCATGAAGCACACTTATACAGTCTCACTCATCAGCCCAGCCATTTGCCTAAAATACCAACAAATATTATTTCTATGCATAGAAATCCTCCGCAGAACAGTCGAACGACCTTCCAGTAACAGAACAATCTTCCACACGATGAATTATCGATACCTTTCGGGATATAAACCTGTTTTCGTAAAGAAAAATGAACCCATAAATTGCCATACGACATGCTTCGCTGTAAAAGGTTAAATCCGTCCAACTTTTCAATTCTAGCGCTGGTTTTCAGGTTGAAGTCATTAAATAAATGGNTGACATCCTTTGCTGTAAAAGGTTAAATCCGTCGAACTTTTCAATTCTGGCGCTGGTTTTCAGGTTGAAATCATTAAATAAATGGGCACGCTCACATACAAATGCGCACAAGCACGAGAATTACATGACATGCCTAGCAGATAAAGCGTATATAGTGAACAGAAATAGCCACAACGAACAAATATTGTCTTCGTTTTCTACCAAATACAACTAGAGAAGCACAGCCCCCTTAGAGGACACCTGAGTAACAATTAATTAGATCAAAAATTGTGAACATTTTGCGGCATATAAATTTTGAATAACAATGGAAACAAATAAGTTGTAAGCCAAATTCAAGTAAAGTGTGTGCTTTTCATGTGCTCTTTGGTCTACCTGAGAAATTGATCACTGCCTAAGCAGAAACTGAATAGCGAACGACGGAACACTGCTGCAACTAGGACGCATTCATGCGGAAACGTGAATAACGTTTCCTGGGTTGAGGGAAAGACCTTATTGCACAACGCAGCACAGAAACGAGGGGCTTGATGGTTTCATTTTTGTAAAGCTGAAGTGAAGCAAAAAGTTTGTAACTTGGCTCAAGAAAAATGAAGTTTGCCAAAGATGTAAGCTTGACAGAGGGAATGACAGCGGTGCACTAAAAAAAGGACGAAGTATCGCCAAAAAACAGTGTAAAGTGGGACAGAAGAGGACATGACAGGCTTGCCATTGTTGACATCGCTTTGAGGCGGCTTTTCGCGCACTGTGCGGTGATAACGGCTATCGGACGGTAAAAAACAAGCTCCACAACGATTGAATACCTTGAAGAGAGATACCTGCACAAATCGTGAATTATGATAGCCGTTCAGTTATGGGACGAAAGGACTGTGGTGCCACAAGCGACCGATTCAGACAGCATCGCTGAACAGCTGAAAAGTGCACATCTTTGTGTGCGTAGGCGTTGCTGGCAAAGCTACGTGCACACGAAAAACAGATGACGATAGCACTTTTCTCACTTGCTCGACAAACGCAAACGGTTTCAGCGAGAAGAGCGAGCAAGAAAACGCGCATCGACGTTTGGCGACATGCAGACGACGGCGAAAAGCTAGCGCCGCTTTAGATGTCTCCCTTCCTTCCACATAACGATGAAAGGGCATGGTCAGCTGTAAGCATGCTGCCCTAACAGCTAACTATATGAAGATCGTCTGTGCTGTAATATCGAATAAATGCGCCAGTTTTTGGGCTTCATTCTACTCCACCAGTAACAAATGGAAAGAGTTGTGACGGAAGTGGAGGGGAGAGGACGGCTGAGGTCACAAAGGTCGCAGAGTTTTGCAGATGCGGAACAAGTTCATAAGCAGATGTAGCAGCAAAGTAACGCAATCACAGCCACTGTGTTATACATGCTGCTGAAGATTCGTCGTGCAACTTTGACACTGATGACGTACGCAACGTAGAGTTACGTGGGGCGAACAGCGGGTGTGCGAACTGGGTGGAGCGATGCGGAATGCTCAGGGATTGGGTGGACTTATGAGTGCGAATCAGCAGCTGCGACGACGAGGGAGGCAAAATGCATCGAGTCTTGCTTGCTGTTGCATTCCGCTCATCGTCAACGTCATTCGGCTTGGTTGACAGCTGCAGCGTCCGTCAATAAACCCTCAGCTATTTCTTCTCTGCCCTGCACCGTTTGAACCGACCATGGTTTACTAGAGAAAAACGCATGTGTATATTCGAATGGATGTTACAGCCTCTCGATTTTATCTCAGAAGTGCGTTTATGTTATTGTTGCAAATAAGCAATTCACTTGATGCTTTTGAGCAACATGTACTTGTTGCAGTTGAATTTAAGAAAAGGTCATCGAAAGCAAGCCGAGGAGCAACCTAAAAGACTGCCGCAATGTGCGCCCTTCAAAATTTCGTCAGTCAGACTGACTGACAACATAAATACGCTAAAGAAGTAAATAACGCTATTATAGACGCTCTTATACTAAATCGACAGCGCCAACCAAGTCTAAAAACTCAGTCTCATTTCAGCCGATTGGTGCAAAAATTGCATGCAAATATTTGACTTCACCCGACATTATGACAAATGGAAATGAAGTCAGGAGGGAGAGGGGGGGGGGGGGTAGTTATCGTTGTAAGTGGATTGTAGCAGTAAAAATTCAACACCGCAGCCTTCCTGTTGACTGACCTAGAAATAACTGACAAATGGCCAAGTGCTCATATTTGCGCATTGCAAAAGTAGCCACATACCATTGAAGTACCGCTGACTGGACCGCTATCAGTCACCGGCGATTGCAGCATCAGAAATTGTGACATGAGCCGCCACGAATCGGACGAGTGCGACAATGAACGGGCGAATGTGACACGATGTCGATGGCTCAATTTTTTCAGTCCCTGAAAGATGACATTCTTGCAATCAGTAAATTACGGAATATACGCTTCCGAAATTAAGCGACGATTAGGTAGCTTAGAAGATGCGGGCATGTTACATTACCAAAAAGCTGTGCCGGGCGTTTTCCAGATAGTGTAGTCACTCGAGACTTTCGACTGGAGGAACTGAAAAAAAGTAATCCTTATGAAAAAATTCATAACGCTGAACGCTTCGACAGGACTGATTCTGATATCACATAAATACAATAGGTTACAATCGAGCTTTAGCAGTAATTTCCTTCCTGAAACGCTTATTGCTGAACTTTCCGTCAACCTTTAGGCTGTGCGAGACTTCGTCTTTTCAACGTGGCTGGGGATCTATTTGTCTTAAACATACATGGCTACTGAGTATTACGCTTTTCGAGAACACCTCCTGAGAAACAGAAAATCCAAATTGTGAAAATCCCATCAACCATCGTATCGTGGGCGACGCTCGTGGGACTTGTCTGATTTCATTTTGACGATTGTAATCCAATATTCATGAATACAGAAGCGTATATCATATCGGTCTTCCTGGTGGGGATTTATACTACTTCTTTTATAAAACAACAGATAATGCTTCTTCCGATCTAAGACACACAAAGCATGAAGCTCATGTCAGTGGGAAGAATTCTAAAAGCTAAAACTGTCTTCTCCAACCCTCATTCAAGAAAATTGAAGCATTTTAGTTCAACGATTTGCTTAGCAAAATGCAAACACAGCCGCATTATTGCAAGAAATGAAGAGCGACATTTGTAACACTCCTTCTTTATTGCGTTCTCAAAATAAGTGATGGTACTATAGGAGTAGTTATGTTAATCCACGAAGTTCCATTCGGGAATTGGTGACTTCAGTTCGTGACCTCCAACAATAACATAGTAAATTTATCAGGATTGATGCATGCAAAACTTCAAACTCCTCAAGTAACTTTACAATGTGGGCATTTTTTTTCTTATTCGCTCTTCTACATTTCCACTGACATATATTCGTATTGCGAAGACGTAGCCATGCTGAACTGCATGACACAATTAAGGCTTTTAAGGAGGCGAATGAACATTCAAGCTAGATTAACGTAGCGAAGAGCAAAAAAGTTTCGGCAAAACATCGTCATGTATACGGTATAAGAAATCCATGTATAAGACATCCTCAAATCGTTGAAAACCTCTCAATTTCTATTCTGTAAAATCGCTGAGACATTCTAAAATGATTTCAAAGAAAATTAACAACTCATTTTGTAGAAAGTGATTTTTTGCACGGCTTTCTCTATGTTTTCGCAATTAAAGAAGTGCAATTTTGAAAAAGAGGAAACAGTTTATTCTTCGGAATTCTTTCGACTTCTCAAATGCACAGAAGAATTTCCCATGTGCTGTGCTATCGAGAGTTTTTGCTATCTACTTTCGAAAAACGTTATTCACACTGCAAAGAACGGTCGAAATTAATTTCCGGGTCAAGTTCAACTTGGAGATACGATTGAAATTTTGAAATACTAAAGCGGAGGGTAACAAACACGATAGAATTCGCTTGTTATCGTAGCTGGACAAAAAGAAACACGCAAATGTTTGAGACGACACGATTTACTGTATGGTTAGAAGTATGGCCTCCAGTTATGCGAATGATAAGTTTCATAGACGAAAGCTGGTAATCAGAACATACATCAGTCAGTGAAACATTGCTGAAAGGAATTATTGCAATATGATTTTAACTGCTAACCCGGTAGTTTCAAATTGGGAGGCGGTCAGGTAATTTTACGGAATTTGCTGACTAGTGTATTTTGTATGATTCCCTATACGACGATTTGTATTGATCCATCAATTCTGAAGACGTGGGTGGATATTTAAAAGTGATCAAAAATCTTCATGCTTTTCACATTGACTAGTATTCAAAATTTAGCTCTTTTACCACTTAATCCGTAGTACCGGTGCTGTCTGGCAACTATATGGGGAACGCGAACGCGATTCTCAAAGCCATCTGTTTGGTGCTAAACTCCAAGTAAAAATTGGCTTCTGAGAAGAATGAGTCACATACGCAAAAAAAATGAGCAGAAGTGACTGAGAGGTGATGGATATGCAAAATGGACGTCAGCTAACATTCTCTGTGGCCAGTATAAAAACCGACACCGCTTGCCTTAGCGCTACAGTACGCAAAAGGTAGTCCTCGAGCTAATACCCATTTAGCCATTAAAAAGAACAAATAGCCGGTTCTTTCGAATGGGCACCCACTCTTGAATCCCCCCCCTTTCCCTCGCCTTTAGAATGCGCGAAGAACTGAGTCCCCGAGACTTTGTTAATGCAGCTACGTTACGAATGCCGAAAACAGAGAAAAACACTCAATTAGGTGCGACTATCTGCAACGTACTTTTGCAAACTTGCAAGCCTTCAGAAGGGAAGTAATGCATGACCCTGAGTTATATTAGAGGAAAACGAACCAGAGGGAAAGAGAAATTTTAGCAACTTGTCTATCATCACATGCAATATTTACACCTGGACTCGCCGCTAAGTCAGGTATGGTCAAGGTTGAAAGTAAAGCCTAGATTGCTCCGGAAATGCTACAGCAGCCGCGTCTGACAGTGGTCGATGGCGTAGATCGTGGACTCTTGGATGCGTCATCTGCACTGGCTATATCATGCAAGATTCGAGCACCTGGCCGCGCATATGCCTATCGCTCTTTCGCACACTGCGAAGTTCTTCTTCGACGACGTGATAAATGCCTCGACGTGAGCAATGGGTCGCTCAGCACGTGCAGCGCCTGGCGGAAAACACACATCACGCATTTTTGCGCCTCGTAAGCGCCTCTCGCCAAGGAATGCGCCGCTGGCATTTTAACTTTGCATGGGCAACTTCCACGCCTCAGCAATTTTACGGAGATTAGACTGCAGAAAAACGAACGTGTTATTGAGTATTTCTGTTATCGAATGGACCAAACGGAAAAAAAGAGCATAGCTTTGCACATTTCATCAGCTGTTCTAACATTGTGGAACTAGTAGCTTATGTGAGCAAAGTGCAAAGCACACACTAGACTAGCCTTTCTAGCTGCATTCGCGGTCTAGTTTGGAGAAAAAAAAACACTGAAACCGAAGCAGATTGCACCGCTCCAACTGGCGTCAATATGTAAGCGCGGATATACCGATCACACTACAGCGCTTGTTTTCCACTCTTGATTAGTCGTTTTAAACTTGTAGTAGTAATAATTATGCAAACAACACGTGATTTCTTCTGCCGTCACACAACAGCCGGAATAGGATTTTCGCCCTCATGCATGTGTTCGTATATGCATATATTTATTTGTACTGAATTAAAATCACCTCTTAAATACAGCGGAAAGGTGCTGGATGACCTTAAAGAATAGACGAATTAACAAGATGTATGAATATTCAGAAGGTTGGCAGCGGGTAGATTTCGTTAGGCAAAAACTAGTAGGAAACGTTTGACTGATTGACATTGGTTTGAGAGAGTTGTGGAACAAAGCAAATCAAATAGAGCTGTCCGATGACATACAAACGATATGCCATCATGTTTAATATTGGAAAGTTCAGTGAATATTCCAACATTCATCGAAAAACACCACTTCGAAAAATTATTGGGCATTCAGGTGGTCGTTCACTTAAAAATGTCAGAGTACAGCATTTTCTTGCCGTATACTGCGTGACACCATCTTCACTCGCCATAAATGACACCATCGTGACCATCGAGTGAGGGACAGACGTTAAGCAAAACGCATCATACAAATTAGGCAGGCTAACGATGAGCGGAAAGACGACATCGACGCAGCAGCATTTTCGGAATACCATAATACCTCATTTAACCACCATACAGGTTTGCTTACAACACATTACATGAATGAACGGCAAGCTATGAAACGATCTACTGAGGAAAGTCACTGAATGAAAACCATTTCAAAATTTACACTGTTACAATTTGAAGCAATAATCAGACAATGCGACCGTACAAATGACGAAAAAGAAAAGAACATAAGCCTCAATAGAGATAAAATGGAACGTTGATCGAGAAGGACGCAATGCGGTATAGAAGAGATGATACCGATCTTTGCTGCTGTTGACTCGACTCTTTGCGTCCCTAATCCAAATGTTTTTATCATATATTTACGATGCACGTCACATTAGTTGATTTGACTTGACGTGATTTATTTCACTGACTTATTGAAATAAGATAATATATTTACAGTAATATATACAGTACGTAATTTTAGAGAATTCGGATTCATAATGTGAATAAAACATGTAGGAAAACTGTCAAATTTACACTGAATGTTTTCGATGCACGAAGTGCTCACTTTAGCTGAGACCATACCCAAACCCTTAAAGCTTTATTCAACAATCACATCCTCAAATATGCCAGATTTTGCTCTCAGCTTGTAGTTTCTACAGTCGCGACAATGGCTCAAGCAGGAGCGTCCAAGACGGTATATATTTTGTACTAAATTCATTTAAATAGTTTCAGCTTCATTTACAATAACTTCCAACAACATCAATTCTAATATTCCATTCGTCAGTTGAGTGAATTTACATGATTACAGCTTACACAATTAGGCATATGACTAAACAAACGAAGACGAAATACAAACGAACGGAAAAAAATTTCAACGGATTACAACGAATCGGCGAGACGCGGTCTACTTTCATCGAAATAGCTCGTCGCGATGCTGAGAATTGATATTACTGCAAAAACGATAGAAAATACTGGATGAATTTAATCGAAGGAACGGCAAAAAAAAAACGTTTAGAAAAGATAATGATGTGATATGTGCTGTCGCAGTGATTTGACCCAATGATTTTACATACTATCAACAAGTAAGAAAATGTATGTAATGACCGATCCGTATTTTAAGTGAACCAATTGCTCCTATGTATTATCTAATTTTGTAAGTAGCTTTGTTAGGACTTGGCTTGAAGCAACCATACATAGAGATAAGCATATACATAGGCACAAGCAAGACGCCACCACAATGCATTCGAACAATACAAATTTGCGAATGCACATGAAAGCTAATTATGAAAATTGTCCGCAAACATCGAAAAGAACAAAAAGATTCGTTTGTATGAGTGCGAGAAAAACATTCGAAGGACGGGAAGAAAGTTCTTTTTCCATCTTAGTGATCTTCTTTCAGCTGACACGAGCATCCATACTCGACGATCGGTGATTTTGTTAATACAAATTTTGGCGCGATGTTTTCCAAGAAATAGCGCTCTAATGTCGAATCTCATCTTTAGAAAACTTATAGAAACATTTTCAAGAAGTACTGAAAAAAACATTCAAATATAGTAAATGAAAATAATGCTGCGGACTTCCAATTACAATTCGTCGATGCATTCGCATTTCGCAAAGATATCTTCAAGAGGAACAAGACATTGCTGTGTTCATTAGATGGATGGCGGATTGCTTTGTAAAGATGTTATAGCTAGGAATGAAAGACCACAGAAATCCGAATCAACGTAATCGTCGAAAGATGTAAAGCAATGCACTCTAGGGAATGTTAAAGCAGAAATGATTTGCAGACACTAGAATGAGCGAAAAAAAAAGTTCTAAAACACGCCAAAACAGCTGGCACAATACGTGTTATCTGCAAATCCACTCATTGAGGAAGTCGCAACAAACAATTCAAAAAGAATAATGATGCATTCACATTTTGATCGAACTAACTACTCATAAAAACCTTCTACAACAGTCAATTTTGGCCGAAAATCAACACTTTAAATTATAAGGGAACTACTCTAACAAGAAAGAAAATCGACGCGACCCAGATTCGAGTGCTTCAAGGTACACTCAAATCTAGTAGTGGACAGTGAACGCTATATGCGAGCATCATTGCAATTTCCGAGGTCTTTTGTAATGGATCTTTTGAGTTGTTTCCCTTTTTGAACGTTACTGATTTCGTTTTTCTTTGTGTGCAGTGATTAGAGCTCCGATGCATTAGTTTTACATGCGAGTGCTTTTACTGTTAGACTATGTGTCATGCTGTTTATTCAGACCTCAAGCAAACACGACTAATCCTGCACGAAATGTGATTAAACGAGAAATACAATTGACGTTAGAATCCCTAAGACACAACCCGAGGTGTTTTGCATTCCTGGTCAGCAGTCATAGGACTGCATTCCCAACTGCGCGTTTTTGTTTTTCAGCTCAATTGGAGCACATATTACGGACTGAATATGTTGTTAGCTATATGCCGTTATGTGCTTACTGTTAATTGCCAACCTGCCAGCCTTGAACCACCTACTGCCTCTTCAGAGTGCACCTTATAAACTACTTGCTACAAGACATTTTCAGTCCTTCTGCTTGTTAACCTAAAGAATGTCTAGTGCTACCTGATTCCAGCAAGGCTCATATATTCTTGTGAAGAGAAACGTTTTAAAGCGAATGCTTTGCGAGTTGTTCTTTTTTTCAGCCTCGTGCTCTTCAGGTTTCATCAACTGCTGAGTTAAAAAGAATGGTATTTTGGCAGATACTTCCAGCGGTTCCGCGTGGCCCCTGAGGAACACACATACACGCTCGGGAATGAATTCGCCATAATGATACCCGCAAATCTGCAAAAGTGTCTTTCACTTTCGATATTTCGGCCAAGAACCGTCTTTGACGTTCGGGGAAGGATTAGTTGCGCCCATTTGAGAGCACAACTGTCGGAAAGGAATGCACATGCACCACGCTCCGATAAGCGCTGTTTTCTTAGAACATAAAGCGTAGGCAGAAAGGCTTTAAATTAAATCCTTCTGTTTACGTTAAGCCTCATATCACTTGAATGAACGCAACAACACGCAGATTTGAAAACATACAGTTCATATTTACGTCTGTATCGTCCAAATCCTCGGCATCGTCATGTTGATTTCCTGCTTGTTGGTCACCATTAGCGTCACTCGGCACAGACACTTAAACATTTGCGAAAGGAATCACATGAAGAAGAATCCTGTTATCAAGAGAATGATACAGCATGGATAACTGCCGAAACAAGCTGTACAACTTCTAGTCTTCGACCTCATTCACAGCACTCACAAGCCATTTTTTCCAGTCTTTCGAACCCCTCCCCAACTCGTGTCCTCCTACGGAACACAGACTTTCTGCTGCGAATTACTGGTAGAGTACAGCCGACAATGTGGGTGATGTCGGCATTCCACATTATAATTTAAAAACTTGAAGCGTGTCGATGGAACTCATTATCGAAGTTATCGACGTTCGATGAATGACCCAGGCATTATCACTGAGCATTTGCGTCATGAGCTCTTATCAATAAGCCAAATATATGTTCACTGTGGAAACGTTCGTCGGTAAGTGCATGGGACAACGTTTAGAGAAATACACCTGGAACAACTCTGTGGCAGCAAGGAAGCAATGATGAAGGTACCACATCTAACTACTGTTCGGTTTGACTTAGCCTAAAAATTTTGTGCAAGAGCCACTTCTTTTAGATAAATCATTTTAAGTGGAGAAGCTTCAGAAGTTTTGAAGCCAAATGACTTCTACGATCAGCCGATCTGCCGCAAGAATTCATGTATAAGAAGGCCAATCTGTTCCCATATCTTTTCCGCTTATTCACGAAACCTGTAGGAATAAATGCAATTATCTCCTCCCCTTCCTCTCTCAGTCCCACTCATCCCAGTGACGAGTACCACCTCCCAACGGCAGGGTAACACACACATCACGGAATCCACGCAGTGGCATGTTTTAGACCGATGTGCTCCCTAATTAATTCGCCAAGTTACACTCCTTCAGTTTGTAAACAAGCCCATTCAGTAAGAAAAAGGAACCTAACCGGCGCTACTGCTGGGGGAAGTAAGCGCGAGACGAAACGATTCAATCTTGTTGTGATCAGTTAGCTCCGAAGCACTGGATCCTGAGCTGACCCAAGCAGTTTTCCAGTAATGTTTTGGCGTCTCGTTTCTAAAGTAGGCATGATTTAACGTTCAACTCCAAGCCTCTGCTGTTCAGTTCATCGCAGTGCCCAAACTTTAAAATCGCCCTCCAGATGTCACTACTAGCAAGTGATTCAAACATGAGCATATATGACGTTTACAGCGTTCTCGCGCTAGTCATCAGAAATGACAGCTTTAAAAGAACGAGTGGATGACTAAGGACATATTATAATAACTGAATGCACAACATCTTGGTACCTAGTATAGAATTAGCTCTCATACTCTAATGGAGAATTAAAAATTAGCATATCGCTTGCTTATGGCAGCAAAAACTATTAAAGAGTCTTACGTTTGTGACGAGTGAAGCCATTTGAACAAATAGGACTCAGCGACACAACGGAAACAAATAAAAGCGTCTTCGACTGTTTCTATGATGCAACAAACCAAGTCAGAAATAGAACAAGCGAAAAAGAGCCAAATCGCTCTTTTGGCCCAAAAACTAACCGTCGCATCGACATCGATCTTACCGTGAGAGCGTTGTAGAGTGTAAAGGCGATATGCGCTTTTGCAGCAGCAGTGCAGTAAAGGCGATGCTCAGCAATCAGTCAGTTTTATAAAATGCCAACAAAAAATACGATGCGCTAAAACGCATTCGAAGGCAACCCCAAGCGGCCGATCATACAAATACAAATCTGCTACATCAGTTTTGTTTTCGGACCTGACCGATAATTAGTGTGACTTGAATCGTCACAAAGTGGATGCAAGCTCGAGCACTTTCACATACCTATAACTTCGCTTGAAGTTGATGGATTCGCTTGAAATCGTCGCAGGAATAAGCTACTCTCTAGATTATGCTCAAACACTGGATTCTTTACTCACCGAGGTAAATTTTAGAAACCTCTCATGCGAAAATCCACTGAACGTTTGAAGAAGCTCGCTTGCGAATATTTTGCTTGCGAATAAGCTTACGATTCATCGGCACAGGACAAAAGCAAAGAAAATCGACGACTCACTGTACCTTTGGTTGCGATTTTCCCACTTTGGAGACGAATGGCTAAGAGGAGAACCTATAAGAAATATGTGCTCATAACATAAGTTGCCATCACTTTCTATAAAAGATCTCTGTTAATATCATAGATAAACCGGAAATAGTGATTCCATGTTGAAATATTCTCACACTGGAAGCTCCGTATAGCGAAGGAATAGAATTTGCAATGACGAAGAATGTGGATTATGTAATTTTACGTCCTAATTAAACTCAGTTCAAGATTCACGAAGACTGGACTTTTAAAAAAGGAGCGAGTACATACTGCAGAAACATGCTCGCAACAACAAGTTCAAGCATATTCTTTTTCTGACCGTAATCAGTCTCGAATGAATAAATCACTTCAAAACGAACGATGAGAAAGGATCGTGGTATAGAGGAGTGACTAGCTGGAACAGGAAGAGGGGCTGTTAAGATGAAAGTTCACGAGAGCTTTCAGCTTGGAGCCTTTGCGCTAGTTGTGGAGAGAGACTTCAGTTCCAGATTATAAAGCTGGAATGCCACTGTATAAGAATTTCTCAACACGCTCATTTATTATAAGACCGAATTCAATTGTCATTCACTTTGGTGTCAGCCAAACGAATGAAGGAAAAAAAATGTTGTAAATGACTACTCGATTCGAGTCTTCAGACAATTCTGGAAATTTTCCCACAGGTGGAAGATAAAAACTGTGCCTGAAATAAAACAAACACCACTTACTATTGAAGGGGTTATCGTATTCGATATGCTCACTGCTAACCGAAGAAGCCAATGTCGCATCTACTTGTCCCACCTGCAAGATTAATGGACGCTCAATTATTTGAAAAGTGAACGAATCTTATCGGTTTATTCGCTAAGCCTGTAATAGTTCAGACTGTGCAGCCAACGAGTTTCGTAAACTGCCAACAAATTAGAAAACGTGTGGATCATCCGTGCGGATTGCTCGCATTTGTTTCATACAAAACGTTCATCTGTTTTCGACCCGACTAAATATACACAGCATGCAGATTTTCGACACTTTCGAGTGCTCATAGCTGACCTTTTTGAGTGCTTATAGCTGCTTCCGCTTTGAAGGACCACTTTGAAAGTTGCTACCGCTCTATGTTCACCCATAAAAGTTCGTAACACAAATTACACCTGTTCATGAGCTGAAACTATCAGACAGAGAGATAAACAGGCAGCCAAGAGCTAACATATTCATACAGGCATGACTCCGCCACAATGCGTTCAGTAAAGGGGCGTAAAAGCGATCACCTTAGGGGGCGAGCAGCCAGCAAGTTTCGCTTCTTTTGCTGCTTTTATTAGCATGATGCGTTCATTAGCCTCCTCTTGCATCGACTCACTTAGCACCATGCGATCGTAGACAAGCTCCCGCTAGAAGCAAGCTTTCATAATCATCAATACAAAGAAGCAAAAAGATATATAAACATCTATTATATCTCTAACAAGTGCAGAAGGATAGTATCTTTCTGGTATTTTTATCAGAAACAAATTCTCTTTTCTCTCCCGTTTCTGTGTTTTATCTTAGACGTTTATAGGAGATGTTATGTCCAGTCCACAAATGCCATACTTGGGTACATTGACAATCAGATGGATACGTCGCGTATGGGACTAGAGAACATATCGTACTGCTCGAGAACACTATGTGATTACAAATATGTACACAGCCTAGAAAGTTTATCACAAAACATAAACATTGTGAAAGCAGAAAATAGATCACTTGCAGAAACAACGAACTGACTTCAAATAATGCGAAAAATTCAGTCCAGAGAAACATTGTGCCCACACAAAATGCATTGCTCCATGAACCCAATCATAGACAGCAGCTTATCTTCTGTTAAAACCTCCACTAGGGAAGCAATCATTTTGCACTCCCGCCATCCTCTCAAATCTATACACGATCAGTCAATTCCAATGCCGAATAAAACCAGTTGTACCTCTGCAAATTTCATGAAGCGATCGTCGTCGGAATCTTCAATAGCAGCTATGAAATTAGCACCTGTATGTAAGCCGTAACTGTCCTCAATATAAGACTGGCCAGTTCCAGAAGATAGAGTAGTAATGGCTGAAAGCATTTCGAACAAACGTATAAGTGCTCTATATAGTACATAAGATGATGCGCCTTTGTAGAGTTGTAAAGAGTGGCGTAAAAAAAGGAATCTTTCGTGAAAAGTTACGTGAAAAGTCGGATCAGCTAGAATATGAGGGTCATGTTCTGCATTATTTATTTTATTTTTTGCTGGTTCGTGAAATTCGTCGGCCGCATAAGCATGATAGAAAAGCGCAACATTACCACTTCTTCTGATAAAACTTCTCCCCTCGACTTAAAAGCAATCGCGTTACTCTTTTCGAAGAGCTAAGTGACGATGTGTAGCTGCCCAGAGGGCATTTACAAATGGATAAATATATCGACACCAACGAGTGCCTCGAAAATCATCTGAATAACTTCGTCTTCCAAAGGTGATGAGAACATGAGATCAGCGAATATATGGTTCACTTTGCGAAACGATATGGCAAAGGCTCAGTCAATCACGTTCTTATGAAAGCGAAGCGAAAATTTCTATCAAATCATGTACTAAATATCATCATCCATCAAAGAAAAAATTCGCATTAAAATACCGGCAGAAGATTCTTGAAATGAACTGCAGTTTGTAGCTAAAAACTGTTCCATCAAAGAATTCGGTGATGGTGAGGACGTCCTTGTGTCTTTTGCTGTAACAATTTCCTCCACAGTCATATAAGGTAAAAAAGCTTCCACGGCTACTCCAAGATTGGCGATATCCTTTCTCGTCAACTGCAAATTCGTCAACTGTAATTAGCCAGCAACAGATATCAGTAACAGCATATGGTGGTATCTAACGAATTCCACGCAAATGAACATACTGATATGAATGTAAGGACGTAGCGCAAGAGGTCGAGGCGTTGACCAAGTTATCACAGTATAACTGCACGCAAAGGCAGTCAGTGGCGATCGTATCTCCCGATATCAAGTTGAGCATCTAGCGGGTTCCCACAAGGGAACATACTTGGCCCTTTATTCTTTCTTATTTATGTAAATGATTATCTGACGGTTTATCGAGTGCATGCAGGTTCTTTGCGGACGACCTTGAGATTTGTTGCTCACTTAGCAACCCTGCGCTGAAATGATTGAAAGCGTATAGAGGCGAAAAGATCTGCTTTTTGCAAGGCCTTTCCTGATTCCGTCATTCCTTCCTATCCCGAAAGATTACAGATTCTCGGTTTGAAAAGTCCGAAGTACCGAGGAACTGAACTTGATCTTCACTTATGCTTTAAGATAGTGAATGGCTGCTGCGATATCCCGTTCGATAGCATCTTTGCGTATATCCCATTCAACACACGCTCCCGATTTCATCGTTTCCAGCTACAACGTAGATTCTCGACCAAAATGGGTATATTAAGTTCGTTTTCTTTTCGAGCCATTCGTGTATGGAATCAACTACCAGCTGATATTGTGGGAGCTAATAATCTCACTGCTTTCGAAGCGAAATTAGCCCAGTTCCACTTATCGTCCTTGATGGGAATAGACGGCTAGCCAGTATGCTGTTAATATTTGTATCATCTCGGTTCAGCCTTTTGTCAGCAATACCATATTCGTGATACTTGGATGTTTTCATTTTTGAATATCGCCAATCTCTCCACATACTGTTGTATGTTTCTTTATGGTTAAATAAAGCAATTTGAATGAATGAATGAATAAAAAGATCGATGTAATGTTTATAGCAGCGGTCACTAGCTAACTGAGCATTTCTAAAAGTTGACGAAAGTGCAAACAGATTCCTGCACAAAACAGGACGTGGTGGAAATGTACGAGGTAACCTCTTCTTCTCCTATCCCCTTTAAAGAAGACATGCGACTCGCTGGTACCTTTGACTGAGAGGCTGTCCCAACTTCCATGTTTCATACCGACACAGTAATCTACTCAAGCCTCAAAACGCACTGGTATTTTGAGTGTTTTTGACCTCGACCTTTGGTATATTGTTGCCTTTCTAGTTTCACTTTGTGTGCTTTCGAAGACAAGTTCTTTTTCAACTGCAGGTCGTCTATATGTGAAAATGTGGTGGGAGCCGCCTATTTTCTTGGAAGATATGGTCGGAAGGTCACTGAGGCCTCGAGGGGCGGGAAATAGACGAACGATCTGCCTCAGCGATCTTGTTTTTTTTCTTCTTTTTTTTTCTACCGCAAGCTTTTCTCTCCTATTCGTGTATATAGAGAAAAAGATACAAAGCGTACAATATCAGTACCCTTGGGTTGAAAAACTTGGTAGGTTATTGTACTCAACCTGTGCCTGCAGGTATATTGCGAGTACAGTATACTAGGCATTTGATAACAGGGCAGGCACATAATATGTTACCATTTTTGGGGAAAAAGTACAAGCAGCGTACTACATAAAAATTTCTGATACAAAGACATGATTACTTCTTACTGCCTTCGCCTCTACAGATCAGTGTTCATCTTCTTTTCAGCTGCGCTAACTCTCTATTATTACCAAAACTTCCGGCCCTCTGTGCATTCAGCTCCAACTGGCCAAGTGCGATGGTGGGTGGGAGTAGACAAGAAATTAGCGAACACTCATAACTTGCGATCCACAGATCACGCAAGTCTGCCGAGCCCACTCCCATTTGCAAATCCACGTAAGTGAAGTACGCATGCTTCGGAGGAATAAAACAATCCGAGAGCTCTGCGCTTTCCTTTTGCCATGCAGAAAGACGCTACAACTTCCACACAACATTTGGAAGGCAATCATCGATCGAAAAGTGCCATCCAAGTTAACTAATAATCCTTATCCCAATTATAACTGGATTCTTTTTGCTTCAACGAGGGATCCTGAGCTCCATGCGCCGTTAACAGCACTTCAGCTATTAAATAAGCACCTTTGACGCCATATTGCGAAAGCTGTGGAATGCATCTGCCCGCGTGGACTCTGAAACCAGTGCCAGAGGTAAAGATGGTCCTGAACTGATCGAGTGCGAAACGCTTTCGCAAGGATTTATCTGAAGGAGGCACATGATAGAGAGTGAAAACAATCGAAACAAAAGCTTTTAATACTTTAGAAGGATGCATTAGAGAGTAGCGCATCCTACACTCACCTGCCACTTCTTTCACTCAGCCAACATTAAGCGGTCCTTAGATTTAGCGCTTACTACCTCATGCTTAGCTTTACACAACATTCTTCGCAAGTTTTGGCTGCGCCTCTCGAAGCAATTATTACTAGCTTCTGCTCAGTCCCACTATCATTTGAACGACAAAAATAGCAGGAATTGTCACGTTACACTCATTCATTAATGAAGAACTTCGGTGCCATGTTAGTTTTGCTGCAGACAACGATAGAAATGCATTTCTACATTGCTTTTTGGTTGAGGTTCTGAAATTGCCTGTTCTTTCGATAACTTGTTCTCATAAGAGAACTAAACTCACGGAAGACAATGATTCGCCGTCTGCATCAATGTGCATCCGAAGAGCTGTGGCGTTAAAAGAAGCCACCATGTCGACCGCAGTCTCGACGCTCATATCGGTATAAATCGTCTCATCAGCATTCTTCGTCGATGCAGCCAACCTTTTGCGCTGCAAATAAATTTACGAACTAAGGAAATGATGTCGATAGAGCACGTTACATCGACAAACGGCGAGCCGTGCAGCTGGCGGTTTCTGGACTGATATGACAATCATGCCAAATAAGATGTTTCATCAAGGACTTATTTTTGTGGGAAAAGGTAGCAGTGATCAAGTCAAGTTACTTTGATATCATCTAAGTGCTAACACTTCCTCCCGCCCGTGTGGAACTGTGCCAAAATTTCAACGCAGTTTCTTGGAAAAGACCTCATCTCAGCAGTTTTCCCTCACTACAATTGCTTCCATTCACTTCCCCTACCGCCTTTTCCTGTTTCAGACAATATTTAGCTTCCCAATTTTTTTTTCATCCAAGATAGAAATCTAACGCGAAAATACCCGACGGAGTTCGGGAAAGAATTTCCACACCAATAGGCGAAGGACTGCGACGACGAAGTGGAAGATGTTCATTGAATCCGTTGAAACCTGTAAAGAGACGAATTTCTCACTTTGATAGAAGAACATATAAATGCAAAAGTTGCGCATCGATGAGACTGAAATCGATGCTTTACTGCATAGTGAACGAGAGCAATGTTTACTTGCATTGCTATTCATGAGTTGGAGTTCGACGCGGCCATTACGAAAATAAAAACTTTGATGGGAACTTGTTCATTCTACATTACAGTTCTGCAGATATTTATATATTCTATCATTCTTTCGTTCCCAGAATAAATACTCAACAGTTATTTGTGGACATTTTTTTTTCTATCGAGTAAAACTGCTTCATCCGTTGCTTTACACAAACTCACATTCTAGTTATTTTTCAACTAAAGTGTATTAAACTTTTTGCTTTATCTCTACGTCGTCTTTTCATGCCTACCATAAGGAAATCTTTTTAATGTTTTATCCCTCACGCCATTGGAAGGACCGTATAAAAGCAAATGTGTTGCGTTAAACATTACAGATTTGTTTTCTAATATACGATGCAGTGTAGATGTTGCCTGCGTAAGGACCTCTCAAATCGTTTATCTTCATTTGTGAATGACATGCCATGCCGTTTTCCTTCCCCTTTTCCACTTTTCTGTAACTGTTTCTGTCCTTGTCGATATCGGTTATAAGTTTTGACTTTTTCGTAGTTATTTGTTAAAAATTTATACAATAAAATGGATTTTGCTTAAAGGCCATAGTCACTTTGAAAAAAGGATGAACTTTCATCGATGGCCATAAGCGATTATAAAAATACAGTGAGTTTTTTACGAATTGCACCACTACATGTTTAAGAAGAATGTTTCGGTGAATCGTTCAACAGTATAAGTAATACTATGAATGTTCATTAAAACCATAGTCGGCTTAAAGGTATGATTCTGTGGGTTCATTCAACAGTTGACCATGTTGCAGAAACACTCTGCGGCATGGTCAACTATTGCAAAGTGTCGCATATAACAAACTTGTTAGTGTCACGCCTCAACGTTCTACATGATATACTGCTCATAAAATACTCTTCCTCGACAAGCGGTAAATTAATTCCAATGAAGTTTTTTTCAGATAAACAAAATTATAAATCTCAACGATGATATCAATGAAAGGCCGAGCCGGTAAAGTCGAGAGAACTATAGCGATAGTTTCACATTGCCTCATTCATATATATGGGAAATTATATGAGCACATCAACTACATCATTCAACTCATCAATACCTCTGTGAAGTGAATAACGTAGTTCAGTGTTTTATCTCAGAGAACTATTTGTGTTTCAGTATAGTTCACACAACTGTTTGCACACTGTAAATGTTCGGTATTTTAACGAATAACATCGTCGATTTTTACATGAGTGTTTAATGTTTCGAATGATATCAACTTAGAGACGTCGTATTGAAAGTTGCGAGCACAATCGCATGGGCCAATTAAACTTTATAAGAAAACATTGCAGCTAATGAAAAATGGCAATTTTTAATTCTAAATACTAAAGAATTGATTTGATTGTGACATCAATAAATGAGCCTTCCTTCTTACATCTTTTATCACAGTAATTGCAAGCATTGA
This sequence comes from Toxascaris leonina, assembly GCA_022844705.1. NCBI lineage: Eukaryota > Metazoa > Nematoda > Chromadorea > Rhabditida > Ascarididae > Toxascaris > Toxascaris leonina. The sequence continues at coordinate 36,917 of JAARMF010000101.1, forward strand.
CAGTCATACAATGCAGCTTCAGTTATCACCTCAGATCGTGTATGGGCAAGCTGATGAGCAGTGTGACACATCATTCTTCAATTATAACATACCTCACAACCATAACACAAGAAATCAATCCAACACAACACATTCAATCCACCATAACACAGCAACAATCATCAATACAAATAGACGACTGAAACGGTGAACATAAAGATCGAGTACATATGTAGATCACGTCCATTCCTTCACAAGACATGGTGACCAACCAGCTGATACATTAATGTTAAAGTCACGCGATTGTGTGATGGTTTTGTGATGTTGATCATGTCGAGCATCTCGATCGTACAATCGCATATAATCACAAATTACTCGTTGCATAATCCTGAATCAGATCAATGATCAGATGTGGAGTGCATGACAATACTTGACTCATTGTAGCTTGAATTCACACTGCCGCTGACGGTTCATTTGGAATAGCCTCGAATTATAGGTGCTCATTCACCTATGGCATCAGAAATTTGTGATACGGCGCATCACATCCATAAAACGCTTGGATCAACAAAACAAATTCTGATGATGTGAACGTTACATGAGAAAACAAAACAAAATAGCGCAAATAATTTTATACATGAAGAAGCACAACAAGCTGAACTTGAGGATCACACAACATGTTTTATAAATAACATTTTTAATTAAGTTTTTTCCGAGAAGAACCATTTTTATAAAAAANAAAGAAAACAACGAACATACCATGGGAACCGCTCTCGAGCAGCAGCGCCAAGTGTAGAGGTGAGCAGCATGCTGGAAGCCTTCTGCCAGCAAATCATTCTGAAACTATATACCAACATGCGCCACTCAATTCAATTTCCACACTCAAGCATTAGACTCAAGCTGCCATAACACTAGCGGAAAGCGGATCTCTACCATACTGAAAATATGTCACTGGTCGTGGTAGTTGGATGGCAGGTCTGAAGATATTAGATATTCTGAGGAAATATTGGGACGTGGAAATAGCAGATTGAAACTTTCATACCACCATTGGCGTCACCTAAATAAAGAACTCGACAGATTCGCTTCACCTACACTTGCGTATGGCAACGGCTATAACTACGAGACTAAAATTGTCCTGCAAATAAACATAAGACAATGCAGCCACGATAGGGGAAACGAAGGCACAGCAAACGGTAACAAGTGAGCAATGTGGGTGCCATCAACAACATCAAAGCTACACACTCAGGTGCGTGATCAAGATTTCCTAGTCAGATTTTTAAATGGCCATATCTTCGAAGCGAAATAGAGGAAAAATTAAAGCAGATTATAATGCTGTAGCCTAGGTTGCATCGCTGAATGATTTAATTTGCGACAGGAAACCAATAAAAAACAATCACACCTCATGAACATTCTAATCAACCAATCCTCATATCTCATCCACTCATAACTATTATGTAAACATTACAATATGGGAATCTATCCCCCATTTCTTTCGCTAAATGTTTCATTGAAAAGAGAGAAGGGGGAAGGAGGATTGAGAGAATTCGTATAAAATGGACCTCCTATCAAACTGTGTGCACGCTGAGACATTAATATGAATAGTGAAAGTTCGACCAAAGGTTATATAGCGATTTAAACCTACTGCATCCATTAAATCTTCCGTGTTCTTCCATTTTTTTTTTAAACCTAGACTGTTGAGATTTGGGGGACGCCCAAATCGGCTCCTGTTTGAGAAAAGAGTTTGGTGTGTTAGAGCCTTCGAGAGAACTCATCTGAAGTGATCTTACCTGAGATCTTATGAGCTGCGCCTCAGGGAACTTCTTGTTATGACCCTCAGCTGAGATTTGACGCTCAAAGAATCGCGATTTGTCGATCGTAAGAAGCTTAGGTGTGTACTACGGGAAAAAATTGGCAAAAATAGTTCTTTGTTTCAAGTTCTTGTGCAGATTATTCTGATCAAACAATCTCATTCAGTTGATCGTTAATGAGAAAGAATAAGGTCAGAGGGTGGTTCTACTCCATGGTTCTGATTGCTTCTGTTATCCTGGAGTCGCTATTTCCGTTTAGCCGGAGAAGCTTCAAGACGGGATTTGTTCCATAAAACTTTGAGAGGGTCACCTTATGACTCCTCGAGCTCATATATTCCAAGGAAAGAACGCTCCGCGCCTATTCAGTAAAAATTAGCTGTTTCTCTAAATGAAGGGTCTCAAGACGTTTGTCGAATATCGGTGAGAAAGTGAACAAATGTTGTTTAAAGCCACCGTATGCATCTAAAGTACGGTTAACAAGGATCGGCTCCGTTAGCATTTTTTGTGAGACGTTCGGTTGGTTGTGAGATTTGGAGTGGATGAGTAATCACTTACCTGATAGGTGTGATGCCATTTGACATTCCGAAACATCTACGATTTGATGTATTCATTGTTCTTTGCTTAAATATTTAGCAAAAGGTGTTGCAATATGCATCGAGCGGTGCTGCTCAGGTGCATTATTGCGGAGAGATAAGCAACTTGAAGTGCAATGTTGTGGTTATCTTCATGTGGTGAATGACATTGTGGTGATGGCGCGTGTGTTGCGTTGCAAATTTGTTTCTATAACCATAAATTCACCAATTTTCGCATGCTGGTAATGTTGAGTTGTTTTTGTAGTGCTTTGAGGCTTGCAGCGTTGAAGCAGCTTCCAGTGTGGTTCTTTGGCACTCTTTGAATGGGCAAAGGAAAAGAAAGCAACAACTTGGCGATGGAAGGGGAAGGAAGCGGAAAATGTGGATAGCGGTTCGGCCGTTGTGGTGAAGTTTTAAAAGGCCAATTGAGGGCAACAAAAAATAGAAGTGGTCACACACGGTTATTCTTGCAATGAGCGCCAATGAAAACTGTGTTGTGCTACAATGCAGCGGACGAAATGGAGCCTTGTTCTGCAGTTTCCTTTTTAGTCATCTTTCTGCTGATTCCTCATAAGTCATGCAAATTTTTTGGATGGCAGGGAAACTATGCGATTAAACCCATTCCTGTATAATATAAATACTCGGTTCCTAGACTAACGCGGTTAGCAGCAGTTATGAGTGACTAGCTATAAACTCAGAGCGGCAGTAGCGCAATGAAAATTTTTGTCGGTAGAGAAGTAAACACCGCCTAAGCCGCCTTTTCCTTCATTCATTTTCGAACATGGTGAATTTTCTTATGCGTACTTGGTTTATCTATTTTTGAGATAAAGATTGTTGTGTTAAAATGTGTCAAAGGAGTATCACGGAAACGAGAAATTTTCTAGAAAATTCGAAAGTGTTGTTTCAACAGATTAGGTGAACATAATATGCTTTATTATCACATATGCTTTTCAATTGTTGCAGTATAGCTCATTGCGGTAGATCGGGTTGGTTTTGTATTCGAAGAATGAATGAATTCACTGATTACCACTCTGTTTTGATAAAGTGCTGTAACAAAGTGGTACTGATCAACGAAGAGGACGAAAGTCTGTCTTTGATTTGTTCGCTGCGTTACTGAAACTGGTTTTTAACTAACTCGTCCCACTAACTTCTTCCCCCAGGCCATTTGTAAAATACAGAGGGGTGCGGTCGCTGTTCTCCGCTTGCTCATTTAATTCAGGCTGTGAAACGTTGACAGTGAACTGTCCAACATCACCCAACTGGATTTCCGTAATTCTAGGCATGAGCCTAAAAGAATCTTGATGATGCCGAATACGAAGATCATAGCGGTAGTGTTTGAAAATGTCTGTTCTCCAAAGAGGTTTGGCGTGACGACGCATCATGTCATCTGCTCACAAACGGAAAATAGAAATGTGCAGCAGTAGATGGGCAAGGTCGGAGATAAGCATGTCTTCAAAACATTCCTGTTGGTTCACTTCATTTCGCGGCGCTGAGCGGCTCCAGTTTATGTCCATTCATGAGTAAGGGAGGACTCGAATGAACCACAAGAGCTTGGGCGGGCGCCTTCCATGCGACGATTCCGTCGTTGATCTGTGTAGGGAGAAGGTTCGGGACGCAGCCGCGCTCGAACATGAATGCATGCTCGTATGGCTACACGAAAAGCATTGCTGTTGACGTCTCACCAACTCTACATGCAGCTTTGATATCTCCATTCACTTCGTACACTTGATGTGTGCGAAGAATGTGTTCTTGAATATGCCGAGCAAACGAGGTCGATGTGACCCCAGTTGTCGTGGTTTGCGTATTTGATGAAGAGGTGAGTTGAACGTGAGTATATAAGTGGACCTTAGTTGCACTAAGGTGGGAATATAAATGGGGTATTGGGTTTCATCGTACATGGACCTGTTTATTGGCTCGACCGCGTTCACAGTGTACACCTCACCCCTCATTCTGCGTGGTATTTGTGTGTAAAAAATTCAGTGCCCAGTTTTCCACTAATTTTTGAGCTGTGTTTTCTTGAATTCATTTATTTACTTATTTGTTGCTTTTGATGTTTTTTTTTTTTGTCAAAACATAACTTGATTTAGAACTGTGATAAATGCATAATGCGCAGTTAAGGAGTTATATCGATGCTTGGTCTTTCTCGCCATCACCTGTTGCGGTCGTGTCACCAGCAGGTGCATCTCTAGATGGGTGCCGGTACTTCTGGTTTCCTGTTTCCTCTCGTCACGTTCTTCATCTTAAAGCTCGCGTCAGGAAGTCGGTTTGACCATTGCTATCGGTTTTTTCTTTCAGTTGAGGTGGCGAGCGTATATCAGAGGTGTTATTATCAAGCTGTTTCAAGGGCGTCTAAAGCGGTTTAACATTGGCATGCTCTTTGGGTAGTGTGGGCGCGTGTTCCCATCGAAATGGCTACCGATTCTGTGACGTTGAAAGATGCGATCGGAAATGTTGATGTATGTTTTTTCAATGTCGCATTAAATCCATCAAACATATCCCTCGCCCGGAAATGTCAAATTCAATAAAGTAGAAAAGTGAAGAGAAAAAAGAACCGGGACAAATGTAGTTAAGAAGAGATTGCGGGATTAATTATGTTGTGGTAGAGCATATTGAACGTCTAGGTTCATCACTTTGATAAATAATTTCATTCCAACTTTTGGGCAGATGGGTTTTGTCTCTTTTCGCCAACCGATTTTTGAGTTTCTTGCCGGTTAGCATTTCTTTCTCGTGATGCATCACGCCGACGGCACTGAAGACAAGAGCCGTCTGCATGTTTCACAAGCTTATTGCAGGTTCACTTGAGATTTTTGCAGTTACTGGATGAGTTGCCTTTGTTTGACGATCAGCCGTGCATAGAGGCGCAGTCTGTGCCCTTACAGTGCCGTGTTTGCTTCGATACAAACTTCGAGGACCGCAATGCTTACGTCACTGGCGTATCGAAATATATTGAGGAGGCCACACGACACGCTGAATTCGTTAGTTTTTTCACTCTTGTAGTCTCTTCTTCTCATACATCCAGCGAATATTCTCTGCGTCAGCATCAATGTTATTAACGGCATTTTGAGTGATGTCCATGCGTGTTGCAGTTTCACTGCGCAAAATTTGGGCGGTGGGTGTGAGGAAGGGGAGTTGTAAGTTGGGTTCAATAGAAAACGTGGTAATAGTAATAAATTCATACTTTCACTAACTTCAAATGGGAGCTATCTGAGGATTGGACCTTTTAATTTCATATTTTTACATGTTCCGTTGCCGCCCCACCCCTTGTTCCCTTTACCATCCATCTCAAGTGTGCCGAATTCATGGAGCGAGGTCTATCAAACGAGGCAGAAGCCCGTATGTGCAGTTGCCTATGAAGACTTTAGAAAAGCTCTGCAGTATGATTTTGTTGGAGCTGAGAAAGTATGGGTAGTGTCTGTGATCAGTGTGATTACTCTAGGTGGGAGCTGCACACGTATACCTCCTACCTTACGCGTCGCAGAGACACTGCATAGCCTTCATTTTGCATAGACCATCATTTTTCATAAGCTAGGCAGAAATAAGTCCCTTATTACCAGCGAAATATTTACTTCACTTTAGTTTTATTTACTTAGAACAGCGGCCGGGAAAAAGCAGAACGCAAATGTGACTCCATCGGAACAAAATTTAAACCTTTTTATGGCTTCTTTCTCGTGCATTTTGTTCGAGTTTCTCTTCGGTTTCTATTTCCAGGGTTTGAGTCAGGGTGCGTAAGAGTCTCTATTTGAGACATTTAGGAAAGGGGTTCTTGTTCAGCTCAGGCAGACATTTCCTTCCAAAGAACAAATGTCTTTGGAATCAGTAACTGTCATCGGAATCTTTATTGGTATCGTGACCATGTTCGGGGCATCAAAAAAGCGATCGAATCTTGAAATCTTGATTACGCACCTGAGTGTTTAGCTTTGATGTTGTTGGTGGCACCCACATTGCTCACTTGTTATCGCTTGCTGTGCATTCGTTTCCCCTATCATGGCTGCATTGTCTTATGTTTATTTGCAGGGCAATTTCAATCTCGTAGATATAGCCGCTGCTGTGAGCAAGCATAGATGAAGCGAATCTGTCCAGTTCTTTATTTATGTGATGCCAGTGGTGGTATGAAAGTTTCAATCTGCTGTTTCCACGTCCCAATATTTCCTCAGAATATCTAATATCTTCAGACCTGCCATCCAACTACCACGACCAGTGACATATTTTCAGTATGGTAGAGATCCGCTTTCCGCTAGTGTTATGGCAGCTTGAGTCTAATGCTTGAGTGTGGAAATTGAATTGAGTGGCGCATGTTGGTATATAGTTTCAGAATGATTTGCTGGCAGAAGGCTTCCAGCATGCTGCTCACCTCTACACTTGGCGCTGCTGCTCGAGAGCGGTTCCCATGGTATGTTCGTTGTTTTCTTTGTACATCCTTCTGTTTCCACATATTTTTTTATGAAAATGGTTCTTCTCGGAAAAACTGAATTACAAATGTTGTTTATAAATCACGTTGTGTGATACTCAAGTTCATCTTGTTTTCGACTGAGTGGATTCCGTGTGTGAAATTGTTATTTATCTGTATGCAGTAGCCTCACATACTGCTTTGCGTATCTCCTCCAAATTGATTAACCCTTTTCTGGCTGTTGTGCCCTTCCTAAAATCCTTATTTATTCTGTTCCGATTCGCTAATCACGTTGAGAAGCTAATCCATTTTTATGATATGTTCGGCACTGTCTTTGAGAAAGCTGCCTTTCAGCTTAAATTTGGTCGGAAATTAAAAGTGCAGTCGGTTTTCCTGGAAAGAAATTCTGTATTGACCTTGTCGCGTTTTCTGGCTGTAAGCTGAATTGGCTTTTACTTGACCGTTGCGTGACCGGCAGACATTTTTTGAAACATATTTGGTTGCAGCGGAATTTCGGTTATCCACTAAGTTAACATTTGGTCACTTACATTCGCTATTTTGCAGCCAAAGATGACCCATCTAATGAGCTTTCAGCTTAATCCTCCAACTATAAGATACTTATAGTCAAGATTGTTTAGATATCCTCATGCAGTTGCTGGATCAGGTTTAGATATCCAAAGAGGTTTTCTTTTGGATTTCTGCATTTACTTACGTTTACATGAATGCCCTGTGTTTGCTCGAGAGTGACAAAGTGCCAACAGCAAACCCATCGCTTTATGAGGTGATTCAAAAGTCGCTTCATTGTAGCAATATGATGGGCACGTTTTGAGCAAGTATATTAAATCATAAATATCACCATCATGGATCAGATTAATAAAACAAACGATCTGGCTTATTCATATAAAGTTTATAGTTTTCTAATACTTTTTTGAGATCCGTTGTTGCCTTCCGGATATATGTAGAACATTTTTTTAATGTGTCGCTGTTTTTCTGCATGCTTTTTAAGTTGTTATTATTTGAAAAAGCGAATTAAATTGAAAAATGATTTCGTTCAATTTAGGCGAAATCGAATGATCAGCCGAATCGTGTGGAAATCAATGAAAAGGTCGTGGAGGTACTGAATCCCGAAGTTGAGAAACTACATCGATTTATGCATTTCACGGTACTTCCTTCCCTTATTCTGATCTTATCCTTGCCTGTTGCTTACATCTTAACATGCACAGAAGAGCAATGACTGAATAGTGGTATATGCAAGTAGAAGTATTGATGATTTGATTTTTGCATTCGTGTAAGATTGTCCTATACTGATGATGCTTCATTTACATTAGCACGAGCTGCGTTTCATATATCAGTGTATCTTCCAGATGTTTAGTTTGTCAGCCATGAATGCTTTTGTGATTCGCCATTGTTCTTTGCTTTAGGAGGGGAAGATTATTTAGTGTGCCCTTGTGCTCTCTCTTAGTGTGTACCATAGTATATCTCTCTCGGTTATTGGTACAGATGAGTCTGAGAATGAACTTTTTTTTTAAAGAATCGAGCGATCAGTCGTTTCTGCGACGAAGTGAAGAGGTTATGCCATCCGGAGAAGCGAAAGGATTTCGTTTCTGAGGCCTACCTGCTAACACTTGGCAAAACACTGAATATGTTTGCTGTCCTCGATGAGCTGAAAAATATGAAGGCATCGATTAAGAACGATTTCTCCACATTCCGCAGGTATTTGGAGCTCAATTGACGACATTGGCATATTGTTATTTATTTTGTCAGGATAGTTGGGAGGGTGTGAGCAGCGACATTGTTTTGGTGAGGAGTGTTGTCAGTTGGAAGGAACTTTTTTAATATTTACTCGTGCGAAATGGCGGAGGATTCGCTTGCCCTTCCGCATTTAGTAAAGAAGCGTGCTGAACCACTTAAAATAAATCAGCAATTTTAAATTGTTGTGGCTACGAGTTATGAGTCGCACAGTGGCAGGATTCCCTTATTCAGGCTAATTTTTATGACAGTACGAATTGCATACTGCCGTTGATTAGTTTTCAAAATATTTCCGGCCTCACTTATTTTGGTCAAACCTTGGTTTTTTTATCTCTGAATTTCTGCAAAGAGAGGCAAATTTAGACATCTTCTCGCAAGTTTTTTCACACATACAAAGAGAAATATGTGAAAATAGGTTGCCTTACCGGAAATCTTCTGTATGGCTTTCGATTGCGATAAATTCCGTCTAAGTTTGTTGGTTATCGGTCACACATGCTTCAGCAGATTGTTTTCTAGTGCTTTGATGGCTTTTTTTATTCTTGAAATGAGGCAGTTTATGTTCTCGACAAGTTCAGATCTGCGCAGTTCTTACAAGTGATGTCTGACACGCAAACAATTCACGAAATGCAGAACTTGAGCATGTTTTTGGCCACTCAAAATAAAATCAAGGATACCCTGAAGTCGGAACTGCAGGCGGTTTGTCTACTTCTGTTTTTCATTCTTTTTATACGACCAGCTGTGGTTGTTTCGGATGTCATTGATTGATGTCGTTGTTTCTACTCACCCGGTTTATGCTGTTGAATAATCCATCTGGCAATGTCATTTCGGTGTGTGTGTTCATGTTAACTATGTTGATTGTAATTCAACGTCAACAATGCTTGAAGAAGCTGCATATTAAGCTGGGAACTTTGTGGTCGTATCTTAGTTAGTCTTCGATTTTAAAGAGTCGTTTTTGCCTCACTTCATTTTACATGGCTTATATAGTTTGCTACTGAATATGGGAGCTGGTCTGTAGAAAAGGAAAGAGCAGTTTGTCCTTTTACCTACAAAGTTTATTGGAAATCTTACAGATGTTGTGATGGTTTTCGGCAACTGGTGTAGATTTTGGGAGCATGTTCTATAGACAAAAATCGGACGTAGAAAGGCGCCCCATTTTTATATGGCGCTGCATTGTATGAAGGCAGACATTTACGGCATCTCGTGGGAGGGGGAGGAAGGAGGGGTATTTAATGTCTGTCCCCTTTCATGCTATCCTTGTTTCGCCTCCATATTGCCTTCAACCACCCCCCGAATATTCTGTTACGAGCACATCTTTCGTCCAATGGTGCAAACAAACCTCAGAAATGGAGGTGACATATTAATATTTGGTGTTGAAAGCACAGTGCTGTTCTGTCGATTATGCGGTCGTTAGGTGTGTCGGTAAAGCAGAAGTAAACGGAAAATCAAGTGCTCAATTATGAGACCTTGCAGCATTTGTGCTGTTTTCAATGTTTGCCTTAAATTTTCGCGGAATTGAGATGTGGGAGAGGATCGGTGACCGAATTTTCTTTCACGCCTAAGTGGCAATTTATCAATTTATCGTTCATTACGTTAAATTCTCAAAAGTTGTCCCTCTTTCTAGTTTGCATAATATACTCACATCTGATCGAGAAATCATGTATAACATATTTAATTAAAATGAAAAATATATTGATAAGTAGTTGCGTTCAGGCTAAGGCTCAAAACTGATTTCGTTGGTGCAAGCACTGGGCATAACGTTTAGAATGTAATATGATTTCATTACTGTGTATGTAATAGTTCTTGTATATTCACCTTCGGTGTATATTTTTTGTTGATTTCATTTACAGATTGATGGTTACGAGGAGCTTTTAGCAGATGTCGTCAACATATGTTCCCTCCTATTCGAAAACCACATGTACATCACTCCGGCTGAGCGGCATATGTTTGTTAAGGTAGACTATCTTCGTATTAAATCTGAAAGCCAAAGCCAAATCGAGTTTGAAAATCTCGACGTAATACGCGGGTTTTCGATTCGCAAATAGTTTCTTTGCATGTAATACTTTGGAGAGGGAGTTTCAAGAGCCATTCAAGTATTTTTTGTTGGGTATGATCAGCTCGTTTCTCGTTGGCGCATTTGATGTCTAGAAAGGAATTTGTTTAAAGGCACATTTAGTGCGGATGGTATCACCAATAAATGACTTCGTTAACACTTGTTATTTGGGGTTGTTCGCATTGTTTTCTTGTGCTGGTTTCGCCAGGTTTCAAATTCTTTATTTTTGAAATTTCGCATCAATCTTTGATATTTTTGGAATCTGCATGAGTGGTATCATTCGATTATATTTCATTACGTGCTTAGGATACTACTTATAAGCAATCATGATTGCAATTGCATAGTAGTGGATTACAATTTCAGTCCGCTTGGTTAATCATATATTGCAGTGTTATTCGACTACTGTTGAGAACGTTTCTTGTTCAGAGCAGTTTTTGTATTGTTTCGTTGCTGGAAATGCTTTTTTGGGTTGGCATCTCGATTGCGTTCAATGGGGTAAACTTCGATTTCATTTGCAGGTACCAGCATTTGCCCTCTTCCTTATGGATGGCGAAAGTGCAAATGTTGCAAAACTTGACCAACGCAAGAGAATAAACGTCGCTAAATTGGATAAAGTCTTCCAGGTAGTGAATTTTATATGAAAATTTCCTCTAGGATTTGAGGTTGGATTGGTTTATCGGTTGGCTTATGTACTGTAACTGTTTAATTTTAGCAATAGAGCTTTTGTTTTGAGTCTTTTTAAATATCGAACGAGGATAGCCGCAGGAAATGTTGTTATGCTAAAATTGTTGTTTTAGTTGAAAATTCCAGTTGTTCATTATTGTATTTATTGTTTTGTTGTTGGTTCTTTTTTAATATTGTGCGCACGAAAGCCGCGGTTTGCAGGAGAGTAGCTTAGCTATGGGCAATTGTGATATGGTTGATTAGTGTTGCATGCTCAAGTTCACCTCATAATTTGCATATTGATAGAGAGAATTACATACGTGTTTTATTAAGGAATGCATACTACTGCAAAACGAGCTGACCGCCACCCCCCCCCCCCCCCCCCCCCCCC
>JAARMF010000101.1:48679-69103 GCA_022844705.1 Toxascaris leonina
CCCCCCCCCCCCCCCCCCCCTGTCCCCAAACATACAATTGCTTGCAATAGATGTCATCTATAGGCTGCAACTGAAGCTGCATTCACATTGCGTATTGTTTAGAGTCGATTGCACGCCAGTGTTTGCTAATGTCGTGTGAGTGGTGCGTAGGAAATGATGGAGGGTGACGTTGAATGGTACTTTAATTGTGAAATGCACAATAAATCGCAATAAAATTTCGCACTACAACATTTTGCTTGGATTAACAGGCTTCGACTGACAGCACCGCAGATGCTGGTTGTGAAGCATTAATTGACAGCATTTGAGAATATAATGGGGATGGCGCATTTACTGATTTCTTGCTCCCTTGACAAGATACGTGCTGTGCCTTTTATATGCCCTTGTTGTGCTGTATGCAGATAGCGACATACGTTAAGCCTTATACCGCGCTAATTATGACAGCTTTTTGCAAATTAGAGGCACATATGTACTGCAATGAATATGTTCTCCCTTGTGATTCTTCGAGGCGGTTTTTTATTGTCAAGTTAGAAGTTGTTTTCTTTATTCAGCAAAAAAAGAATATCCGGCAGTTGCGTTTGTTTTGGGTTCATTCACTGATGTACAGTTTTGAGCGAGGCGGTGGCCTGCTTCTATATTGTTGATATCTAGAATTCTTCTACATTTGATACGATGCTATTTTATGAGACAAACTTGAATATAGCAACGATTTTTTGCTATGCTGATTTCAACGTTTTATATGCAGAAATTTGTTATATGGCATTAACCTCATCTCCGGACTTGAGGGGTTCGACTCTAAACGCATCCTTTCTGTGTTTTAGCAGTATAGCACTGCTCGTTTTGTGTCACTCAGCAATTGTTGTTGCAGTTGATGCCATTTTTTACGCAAAACTCATATTTCTAGCAGATCATCACTGAGGGCTTTCTTGCTTCATTTAATCTCTTACAGTCGTTGGAAGTGGTGCCACTGTTTGGAGATATGCAAATTCAACCATTTTCCTTCGTGAAGCGTTCGCCATTCTTCGATTCTTCTAAATGGCCTGCCTCCAATACTGAAGGTATTACTTATTCATTTGAATCAATTTTAATCCCTTGAAATGAGCGAATCAATTGGAATAGGAAATGGACGTTTAGAATTCTCGAGGTTTAGAAACTAAAACGAAATTGGATGGCCTTGCTTCATTAGAACTTTCTAAACGAAATTTGTCATCATAGAGTCGACCTTGAAGTAACGGATCCTTCACCGGCTAAGCCATGTCCATTTGGTTTGAATAGGCGAAGGTTCGCTAATTGGTATTGAATGACCTCGCCTCGATAACTGATGCAGAAATTTGGCGTAAAACCTTCGTAGACTCGTACCCATTGGTTTTTTAAATGAAAGTGCATTCGGCCGTGGCTGTTGATGGATAGAAGAAATATGTTGATCATCTATAATGTATCTACTGTCTACGTTGTTGTTTTTCTTCATTGAAAAGCTGGGAAAATACAAGCCATGGGGATTATGCGCTCCATAATTCCTAACCTGACTTCTTCTTCCATCTCTCCCTCCCGCCTTCCATATCTGCCACTCCACGCTTGGAAGAAATTGTAAATTCTGTATTGCTGATCTCGGGTTGTTTTCTAAGCTGAAAAAGAGGAACTTCACCAAATGGACTGCTGACTTGATGGGGAAAGAAGGACAGGGACAGGGAGAACTGAATAGGAAAACCCTCATGCATTTTGTGTGCTGAGGTTAGCGGACTGATTGGAAAGGAAACTGGAGCAGGGCGGAGGCAGCGGTTTGTCGGTCTTATAAGCATGGGATATCCGTACACTGGTTATCGTGCTTGCAACGGCTTTTCAAATGAAAGTGACTCACCTGCAACCCTGCAATACGACAATAGCGGTGATACTCATTAAGGGGGCACAGAAGCGAGCCTATTACTGCTTCGCCTTACCCTCCAACTCGCAGCCACTCTTCGGGGTGTAGTCGACGTAGAGAGAGATAATCGTCAACCGATAGGGCGTATGTCGTAGAGTTAATGTTTGCAAGTATTTTGGCATTTGTTATGTTGAAAGTGCTTGTTGTTTTTAAGGTGACAAATGCCACGTGAATATCGTCGAGAAGGTTCTCACGATTAGAGAGCACCACATCGAGTACGTCGCCTGTCTCTCTCGGATCAACAATGAGGTTCGTAAAGTTCGATTTGCGGAGAGTTGGCTGCGTCGTTTGCTTCTGCTTGCCTAATACTCGTTTTGTTCGCTTGGAAGAGATTTTTTGACTATGAAACTTCGAGCGGCATTAAGGCTGATTTGGACTATCGGTGATGTATGAGCCCAATCGTTTGCTGTCTTCAAAATATAGCTGTTACTTTTTTTTCGTATAGTTTTTCTCCGTTAGCAAAAGAGCCAGCTTTCTGCATGGAACTATCGTTTCATTCGTTTGAAGCAATAAGCTGTTGCAGAGAAAGTGTTCGCAGCCTTTCGTAGGACAAGTAGGAAATGTTCTTGCTGTCGTTGTTCTTCAATTCCTTGCACTTTGTTGGGGCATTCTTGGAGGATAAAATTTAGATCTGAGGTTGAATCGTTTTATGTGAGTATAGTGCAAGTTCAGGTGGCGGTGTATGATAAAGACGGGCCTCGCTCGGATGCGGAAAACCGTGAGATGACGCAGTTGGCGTTGAGCGGGATTCAGCTGCTATGCGGCTGGACAAGCGACGTGGTGGAGACGATTTCCTGGAAATTATTGCATCCAACCGATCACAGGATAAATCCTGATTGTCCCGAGAATGCTGAAGAGTACGAGCGTGCAACCAAGTACAACTATTCAGCTGCAGAGAAGGCGGCTCTTATAGAGGTTTTTTTTGCCCTTTTTTATTTTTCTTTTCCGTCTAAAGGCAATAAAATTTGAAGGAGTGGTATAAGCAAAAGTGACTGGAAGAAGTTGCTAAATTTGTGTGTCGCAGTGTTGCGGTTGGAACGATTATGGGATGAAGCATCCGAAGCAGATTGTTACATAGGGGGGTTTTTTGCTCCTAACGGTTTTTGGGGAAAATGTTTAGGGTTCGCAAGGTAGTAGCTGGTCAGAATCTTTGTTAAGGTCAACCTAGTATACGTTTCATCCACTTGAGGTTGGGAAGCACGGGCCCTCCGTCCCTTCAATCTGTTCAGGTTGAGGGGCATATATTGGAGAAAAGATCTAATGGTAGTGCGAGAAAACCGACTCTTTTATGTGCGTTGATATGCGATAATGAGAGAAGGTTGACGTTGAATGTTCAATCTGCGCCAGAAAATCGCATTGCCTTTTGAAAAGGTGATTGGTCGTATAAGAGAGCACTAAAAACTGAGCGCATCTCGTGATTTTGCTAGTTGGGGTTTTTTTATGTGACAGGTAATGTATAATCTTCCAGAACTGCTTCGTTCCACTTCACAGCCTCTAAAAAGGGATCGGCGCAATATGGAGCAGTTGGAGGCGCATTGTATTATGTTTGTTGTTGATTGGATAATTGCTTACAGACGATATCGATGATTAAAGGAGTGCAGTCGATGTTAATGAAGATGGAGAGCGTGCTGAGCGTAGCTATTCGAAGGCACATTTATGCTGAACTTCAGGATTTTGTGCAACTCACCCTTAAGGAGCCGTTGCACAAGGCTCTTAAGAACAAGAAGGATGTTGTCGCTGGGTTCGTGCAGCTTTTCGTTATATTTCCCGCGTTTTAAAGTAGCAGCTAAGTTTGTTTTGGGATTTGTGGATGTTGGAGTTTGTGCTTCGCCAATTTCAATTCGCTTCTTGCGAGTGCTGACTCATGGTAGTCTTTCTTTTGTGTACTATATCTGTTGCCTTTCAATATTTGAAGAGCCATATGCAGAGGCGCAAGTGCTTCAACCCTTTTCATGATTTCAGTGTAATTCAGTCTATTTGCGATACGTGCATAGATGATTGCTCAGGGCAATTCGATTCGAGATCACCAGATGTTGGAAAATCAAAGAAACAACGTCGTTCGACTACAGGCTCCGTTGGTGATATTCGAACTGGGCGTCGTTCCGTCGCGCCTAGTAGTACACAGGTAATTTTTCAGCGGAGCCAACTCACAAGCGTTAACAAATCAAATCAGATGTTTTTTTCTTTATGTGGATATTTTCTAAGGAGTGTTGAGCAAAGTCTTGAAGTGAAAAAAACGTCTGTATTGTGGTCCATCGTCGAATTCAACTTGCCCACTCAAGTTTTCTATCACTTGAACATTCCGCTGTGGTTTCCACCAGTTCCGGACATCGCTGAGAATGGGTGGAACCCCTATTATTACGCTGTGTAAACTCGTTGAGTGATACCCATTATACGCTTGATGAAGCTGTTGATCTTTATATAGTACGAAGAGTGCACCCCAAAGAATACTTCGTACGTTTAGCATTTTGCGTTGATTGCAGCTTTATATGGCACGCACAATGACCGAGTCGTTGATATCTGAGAGGAGTGGTGGTGGACGACGCGTTTTGAGGAAGGAAATTGAAGCGAAACACGTGGAACGAATGGCAAACTTCTTACGAATGAGCTACCATTGGCCGGCTCTCCTATCGCTCTCAGGTGATCTCATGTTTCCTTTGATTCGTTAGCGGATCTTTCATGAAACGAAGGCGAAATGAGAACGGAAATGTGTGCTATCAGTGATTCATTGATTCAAGTTTTTGCAAATTCACTGCTTTAAATTCTAATATCAGCGTCCTGCAGCAACTTACCTCTTGTTTGCTTGAGTCCAAGGCCTTTCCGTATCAAGTGCTTTTTCACGTTCCATTGGCAACTTCTTTTTTTTGTTTTGCAACAGAGTCCAACCTCCCGAATGGCATTTTGGAAAACACGCCAACCACTCGTCTAATATTTACCATAGATATGCAGCTTGTGCAGTATTGACCGTTCGGATTTTTCATTTTTGCCTTTGTCGCGAGATCCGGCAGTTAGTGTATAGTCGTCTACCGCTGAAGCTGACCAGTCAACGTTATCTTCGTAGCTGAAGAAATTTGCTCCACGTGCATCTACTTGTTGTCATCGCTTCCTTTGCCCGTTGAGGGTTTTTAATGCGATTTTTGAAGTACTTAGCAACGTTATAAACGCACTGACAAAATTAACTGCATGAAACTTTTCGAAACACACCGAAAACATATGACGAATTTTGAAGTTACATGATTGTCGAATTTAGCCGTTGTCCACTTGCATTATTTATTGATCGGATCAAGAGCCGTATCAATTGTTTATCTGAAGGAGATCAAGATGCAGTAGTGGTAGTTTTGAAAATATGTCCCTCATTTGTTGTTGAGCATCTGGCCTGAGCGCGATCACGGCTATAGGGATGCTCGTTCAGGTTCATGATTTTGTGCGTGGGATGTAATCTACTGCAAGTCTGCACGGCATATGATCCGAAGTGGTTATTTAAGGAATAGAAGAAGGGTGGGGGGTAGAGCTGCCTGATGGCTTGGTGTTGGGTCGAAAAGTGAGTTTGTTTTACTCGGTGGAATGGTTTATTTTCGTTCCAGAAACGCTGAGCGAATGTTGTGAGCTGTCGCAGCTATGGTTCAGAGAGTTCTATCTGGAGATGACAATGGGCCGACGAATTCAATTTCCAATCGACATGTCGATCCCATGGATACTCACCGATTATATCCTCACGAGTCAGGATCCCACACTTACTGAGTTAGTCACTGTCGCTCAGTTTGTGGCGTTCTTGCGGCTGCCTCTTCGTTTTGCTTTACAATTTCGCTTCTTTCTGAACCAAGAAGATTGGGAGGTGTATATTAGAGAGAACTCTTCTTATTATCGTGTAGAACGCACATCGACGTTTTGAAATCAGTTTATGAAGTCGCGCAGACAATTCACACCTTGTTCAGGAAGCGGATGCTTTCATTCTCTTCGCATTCAGGTGTCAACTGTCGGTCTTGTCATTGCTGAGGAGGAAGTTTTATTGGCTTGTTGGGCAATCAAAGGTGAATAAACTAAGTTACGTATACTTGATATCGGTCTTTTTTTTTTTTGAGGACGAGAGTGGGGCTAACGAGAGCGAGCAAGAGCTTTGTGCGTGGCGTATTAACTCAAAAGATTCCCATAGAAAAGTGTGACATAGAGCTTTCCTTTGTGCTTCCATCGTTGGTTTTTTGCGCAGTCTCTCCGACATGCCCATAAGCCTTCTTTGTCTCATATTTTATTCCATATGTTTGTGTGTAGGTCTTCCTCTCGGCAGAAAGTTGAATGAATGAGTAAATACATGTGGTGTCGCAGTGTATTGATTGTTTAATGTGTTGTTGAATTTCAGATGTATCTTCTACCAACTCGATTTGTACAACGATGCGGCAGATTATTCATTGAAAAGGTTCCGCAAGCAGTTTCTTTACGATGAAGTGGAAGCCGAAGTGAATCTGTGTTTCGACCAGTTTGTCTTCAAGCTTAGTGATTCGGTGTTCACGCATTATAAGCAACTCGCCTCCTGGTACGTCTTCCGCTTTTTTGCTTTCTTTTTGCGGATAAATGCACTGGAAAAAATCAACTATCCGTCTCTTCCTCATTCCTCACACCCGGAAGTTGGTGAGGCTGACTCGCAGTCGGGTATATGAGTTAACACGCAGATCGTAAATGTGATGCTGGAGCGCTTCCGAACGCAAAATACAGAAACCTCTGCTCGTTGCTTACATCTCTAACGGGGTCGCATTGTCCCCTATCAAGGGGCCGGGGGGATCGATGAGGACTTAAATTGTAAACTAGTAAAACAACGTTTTATTGGAAATTTTGGGAAGCAGTTAGGCGCTGTAGATTAGATGCAAGGAAGGTAGGGCTATTTTGTGGACGGCTTCGATCCGTACGGCCGCATCGCACCTTCCTCCCCATCCCCTTCTCCCACGCATTGACGAGCGCTTTTATTGGGTGGATCTGTCGCCGATGATAATCCTCATGTAGCCGCTGTTTTATTTCATATGGGCATTGCTGAATAAAAGTATCTGTTTTCAGCATGCTTTTGGACAAACGTTTTAAGACCAGTTGTCAGAATATGGGTATCTCGATTCGACTGCCCTCTTGTGCACGATATGAAAGCCTTTTGCAACAGCGTCATCTTCAGGTCTGTTATTTAGCGGAACATGCTTGAAGATTTGCGAAGAAATCGGTTGTTGACGTCACCAGTTCGCGTTAATTTCGAGTGTGAGTTGTATGAGTTTGGCAGCGATGTGTGATTAATATGATGGATGCAGTGTTTCGCAATAAAAGAGTGCTTATAAGTGACCTCTCGAATAAGGTCCACTGGACATTCCCACACTTGTGATTAGAAACAAGCTTTTGCTTGAATAACGAGATACTGGATGGGTGGTTGGGTTGGGTCAAATCCATCGGTTACTGCTCATTTACTAAAGGTCAAATGAAGTATTGTAAGGGTTGTGTGGATCTTTTGACCTAATTTTTACCAGCTATTGTACTATGTATATGAAGGTGTCTTTCAGCTGTTGGGTCGATCAATCGATCTGAATCGGCTTGTGAGTCAGCGAATCAACATCGCTATCTTGCGGTCGCTTGATGTCGCCATATCGAAGTTTGAAGCCGATGAACTCGCTTCCATTGTTGTGCGTTCATTATTTCCCGCTATCCCTTAATCCTTTTAGATTTTATTGAACGTCACCTATAGGTGGGCATACCCTCCGTCTTTAGTTTGCGATGCAAGTATGTTCCATTGTCATCGCTATCTTTTGGTTCAGAAGATACGTACAGCTAGATTTACTCGGATAAAGTGGAAGAAAGGGGTCAATTATCAGTTCTTTCGTTATGGTCGTACTCGAACATTTCATTCTCTATTCTCGGCAGAATCCAAAGCAGATGCCTAAGTTTTTGTTGCCTCATGCGATGTTTGAGGTCGAATGTATAGACAGAGCTATATGTGCGAATGGTGCTGTACCATTCAGCATTTGAAGATTACTATTCACATAGTTCCTCATATTTATCAGTTGTTTGCTAGCAGGAAGCCTAAATTCTTTCCTCAATAATCGTTATGCAAAGTAGATGTTTGAAATAGTTGATGACTGCAAAGGCGGTCATAATCGAACTCAAAATTTATGGGTCTGTTTGTGGAGTGATACCATGCAGTTGACTATCGGTGAACGTATTCATGATGCTTTTGAGTATGACGCCAAATTTAGAGCACTTTTTCTAGGAAAGTTTGATCCGGTTCGTGCAATCATTTCTAAGAAGTTGGAACGCATTCGTATCTTCTCAGAAATAAATTTTCAACTTGTAATTACTCGCTTTGCACTGGCTGTCATCCTTATTGAGTGATCTCCTAACAGGGCAGATGTGTCCACGCACTTTTTATCAGTTGGAAAGCCTTGTCCTTTTTCACAGAATGGAGCAGGCGGATAAAGAACGAAGGAGGAAGGTCAAGGCTGAAACTTGGGCACCGATTGTTTTCGTGTGGAAGAGCATGAACTTTTAGTTGATTCCATTCCTTTCCAGAAGCATTCAAGAAGTGCTGTTGCGAAGCATTTTGGCAAGAAGTTGCAAGTGGAAAAAAGCGACTAAGCAATGCTTCCTTGAGAGAATCTAATTAACGAGTTGAAAGATGAGTATTGAAGGAGTTGGTGAGTCTGTTGGATGCAAATCGAGTATGCCATCGCCTGTTGAGGGAACATCTCCATTCCATCTCCGATTTTTATGATCTCCTTCTCGAAGCAAACCACAATGTGTCCGCACCTTATGGCCGCATCACTCTACATGTTTTCTGGGAGCTCAATTACGATCTCATTCCAAACTATTGCTACAATGGGTCCACACATAGGTTAGCTTTTTTCTTCATATGCTGCCTCTTGTAATAAGCACATTGACAGGATGTTGTAGTGCAGTGTATGGTGCAGGTTGAATAGCTGGTCATTGACTCAACATTGTTTTTGCATGTGTTATCCGTATTTAGTGTTTTATATGTTGTTCATCGATACAACTCTCAATTGGATCCACTTTAACACGGCTATTTTACTGCATGAGTTCACTTCGCTGCTATATGAAGTTTTTCTTTTTTTCATTTAATGGTTGCATTTTATTTATGAGAGCTCTCCTGCGAAATTGATAGAGCACGTTGTTGATGAGGAATCTTTATTTTCAGAACCGTTTTGTGTGCTGCTAACCGCAGCAACGTAGCCATAATTTTTCTTGTAGATTTGTAAAGTCGAAGCATCTGGTGCGTAAACCGGCGCAGCGCGAGAAGCCACCATCTGCATCGCTTCAATATGTTTGGGGTTCAAAGGTGCGTTGAATTGGTGTTTAGCTTTTTGTCGGTTATATCTGATTGAGGACTTCTACGGAAAGTGCTAATTGCTACGCTTTTCGGTAGAGAAGCACACTTCAAAGCACGCGCTCACCCCTCCTCCCCTTATCGAGGCATATCTTCTAGTATATGGTATTTTTTCTGTGAAGCGTTTTTATGTGTTTCATTTGCAGACATAACTAGCCATTGCTTTATCCTCATTCTGGATTGAGCATCATCGGAAACAAATCATTTCTTTCTCTTTTTTTTCCATTTTTTTTTGTTCGTTTGTTTGTTTTTCTTTATCTTATTATTGATATGAGTGTATTTTTCAGTCACTAAACGCAGCATTCAGCAATATTCATTCGATGTACGGAGGATTCATTGGCATGCCGCATCTCAAGTCAGTTGTTATTCCTTCGCAAATCTATCGGATACTGAGTTTATTCGTCATGTGCTTTATTTTTTGTTCCTTATTGTGTCGTAAGCTTAAATTCATGCATTAAATCGCTTGATATCTATCTTTGAAGTGGCAGTTTTGAAACTAGTGAAGTTTGATGTCAAAATTGTTTTAGAACTCGGGTGAAATTCGCCTCGTAAATGTACAGAGAAATCTGACGTTGCGGAAAAAGTCTTTCAAATTGCTTTTTTAATGCTGAATTGGCAATTCCACTCGTGGGCTCAACTTAACGTCAAATTTTCCTTACGGAGTGTTAGTTGTGATGAGCTTTTTTGATAGATATACTTTAAATAAAATACTTGTTTGGCGTCGTTCCTATTGATATACTGTTCGCACCAACCTATCTTCTTTCAGGGCTATAGCACGACTACTCGGATACCAAGGCATTGCTGTTATTCTCAAGGAATTGATTAAAATCGCGCGAAGTCTGGTAATCTCTTTTATTACAACTAAGGCAAATACTGCCTGAACAGATTCAAAGTAAACGCATCTTCTTGTGTTATTTGAACTTCCAGTACGGGTTTCGAGCCTACTGATATAGCGATAGGATTTATTTCTTCAGTGAGGCAATAATAGTTTGGAATCGATATAAAGAAGTTGATGATTTCATGTTCTTTCGTTGACACATTTTCCTTCCCTCTTATTTTCTTTATGTCCGTTCATGATCATTTGTAACTGATTCATCATTCATTACTATGAACCAATTTCTGCGGGACCATGCATTTTACTTCAGTAATGGCCCACATGTTCGAACCAGCTACTTAAGATGAAAATACGAATATATCAAGAAAAGTACTTGATTTTGTCAGTAGTTCAGTCAGGAGGCACGTCTATTGATAACAGGATGCTTCTATTCGTTCAGTATCGGGCACTTCTCTTGTTTTAAGGATATCGCTTTTTTTTCCAAAAGAAACAAGTCTCACGTTTCGAGCTATAGCAGGTGCACTATTCAACGAGGGTTTAAACGGCACATGTCGTACCAACCTCGTCGATGAGTTTCCCATTCGTTGCAGACGATTGAGACATAATTCTTGTATGGTGCAATGGCGTTGTTTCTTTTGCATGATAGCTGAAATTGGGAGTCGGCATATGAAAATACATCGCATTAGCGAATGAGAATCTTAGAGGTTCTCTGAGGATGACCGATTGTGATCAAGCGCTTCATATTTGAGTGTGCGTCTTTTTATGAATTGGATTGGGAGGGGGGGGGGGGGGGGGGATGCTGCGAATGACATTGATTTCGGCGGACTCATCAGCGATCCTCTCACCTCTTTCCCTTCTTTCATCTTCCCTCTGACCATTAAAATTTCGTAGGAGTCAGAAATCTCGATTGCGAGAATTTTGCACAAATTCGTCTTTGAATGACGTCATATCTCGCTGTCGCCTTTGTCGATTAATCGCGGGTTTCGGTTTTTTTGCAACAAATAGTTCGAAGTGATAGCCGTTTTTATGCGTGTTTGCATTTCGGTGCAAAATGCTTTGTGATCTTATTTAATTAGCCTTTTACATGTTCACATTTAGCTGTTGTATTCTGACGGGTAGTTTCTTGGAGGCTTGAAAACATGGGAAAAAATCCACATGATCTTTGACGGTATTGGATATCATATTTGTTGACACCAGAAATATCGAATAAAAACCCTGAAACTCGTCATTTATTCCTGAGGTCTGAGATAATTCCACCACTCCCAAAAGAACTTCATTGTATAGAAATCCGGGTTCGTCAGATATTATCTCATCAGTTGATAACTTAAAGCTTGACCCGTCAGCACCATTTTAATCTAGGTGGAAACCTCGCTTCATTAGTTTTTCAGTCGCTCAATCGAAATTTGTGATAGAAGCTGACGAAGGCATGTGGTTTGCTGATTAAAGTTTACTGATTAAAAGCAGCGTTTGAATAGAAAACCAGCGTTGTCAGTCATCGTCGATGGGTGACGTAAACATGCGACATTGATGCGTAAAATTTTGGGGCTAAAAAACCGGAAACCACGAGCGTCTGTTCGCATAAGTAAAAATTGCGTGATATTAGCCCATCATTCAAAAAAAAAAAACCAAAAATTGTTTCCTCACGATTTTTTTTCTCGTAGCCCCTGCATTCAGGGCCGTTTGTTTGTGATTGCAGAAGTATGGACTAACGGCAATAGAAACATTATGGAGAGGTTATGGCAGCATCAATCCTGATATGTTTCTCCATTAGCTGAAAATATGTGTTACAGTCTAATGCGGCGAGAGATCCTTTCATTTGTTTCATTATCGGTACTAATTTATTTTTAGAGAATTGGAAGTTCTAGCGTTAGAATTACACTTTACAGATCAATGGTCCAATACGAAGTCACGTGCGATCTGTATTCAATCTTATGCCGAAGGTGTGCAAGCTGCCACGATTCGACTACGGTTCTCCAGGTAAGCTTTTTTACAGTGTTTTCTTCTCATTTCTTTCCACCTTTCACTTTTGAAATTCTCACCGATAGCTTCTGCGTCAGTTGGAATGATATAAAGTTCCTGGAGCGGCGGATTTGGCATGAGTTAAGATGTTGAATATGTCTTTGTTGTCCTAGCTAGCATTCGGCTCCATAAGCGTAGTTGTTTGGAGGGTGACTAAATATATGTATAGATAGTGTTCGTCGCCATTCTGTGGTTGTTTCGATGAGTTTTTCATTGGCCAAATTAAAAGTGCCTCTGAAATTTACGCACGTAATATTTGAATCTTTTATAGGAGTAAACACAACAAGAAAATGAGCTTCAGAAGTTAATAATTGGCAGAAGTGTTGCTGCTGTGTGATTTCAACTTTTATGAGGAAAAACAATTACCGCAATGCAGTGTAGTGGCAGTTTCAGCAAAACAACTTTTGCAGCTGCAATTTTCAGTGAGATATCGGCACAATTTTGAACCTATTTTGAGAATATTTGTAGAGTTTCTGATCCACTATGTTGCACTATGAATGTCTGAAACGATTTGTTTCAGCTACAAATTTTTCACGACATAATAACTTATTCCTACATATTTACAAAGTTTTGAATAGTCAAAAACTATCACCACGTAAATATTGGGGTCCCTTTGCAGTGAAGGTGCTATAAGTGGTCAAGCGACTGAATGAAGAGCGGCAAGCAGCTAGCGTGTAAAAAAAAAACAACTGAAAAAACAAGCAAGAGTACCAGTACTTGACAAAGTTTTGTAAATTTTCATTCAGAAAGCTCAGCCGTACACCAGTTCTTTTTATCGAATATTCTGATGCTAAATGATGTAGTTACTGTTTTAACATTCAGCTAACATTGCAGCTGCCTTTTCTATTTAGTTTTTCGTCATAACTTCTCGAATATTTTCAGCGGTTTTGGAGTATTATATTGCTCATCTGGGAAATGTGGGTCGTTATGTGGAGCTCAAGCGAGATATGAGTCAGGTATCGATTGTTTGCTTCATTTGAACTTTGTTTTTAGGCTTGATAAACATTTTGAAAATTCCACTGCTCTAAGCCAACTGTGTTTAGTTCACCTCATACCTGTTCGCTTTTGCTCTTATTATTTCGCATGTGATGAATCGTATTCGCTTAGCCATGTATTATAACCTGTTCGCTGTAGGAGTGCCAGTGCATCTGTAAGCAGTGAGAACATAACGTCAAGCGCAAAGGTAATAAGTTTGTGCATGCTTCAATTTCCGTCCGATGTTTAAAGGCTTTTGGCAGTCGGAGTCGATGAACTGATCTCCCCTTTCATCTTGAAATTCTCTTTCGAGGTAACTATCCCTAAAACTGCATCCCCCGACTTAGCAGAAAATTTCCAGGTTTTGCGAGAATTGGGCAATACAATTGTTTTCTGTATGCAGCTGGAATTGGCTCTGGCCCAAGAAGAAGTATTGGATTTGATAACAGCTGCACCGTTCACCAACATAATTCCACGACCACCGGCGAAAAGTTTGTCACTTTTGAGTTACTAAAATATTCTTTTGCATTTTTTGTACCCCTATTTTTTCTCTATTGTGTATATTGTGCTGAGTGACATTTCAGTGAGTGGGTCCTGCCCTTAATATTTCAGTGGGGACTCATTTATTTGTTAAGTGCCACACTTTTCTGATTATAGGTAACCACTTTGTAATATCTGATTGTGATCATTACTTAATATCTTGCGATAGTATACTCTATATCAGCTGATCCGGAAATTAATAGCGGAATTTTTGAGAACTTCACTGCACTGGAGGAGGGCTAGAATTTTTCTCCAACAGAGAGCTGGATAAAGCGCATTCATTGAAATCGGATGAAGCAGTTAACGTCAGTGAGCTGTTTGATAATCTTTCTATCAAGTACAGATATGTGCTGTGGGAGGAAAATTAACGCAAGGTTAGTAATGCAAAATTCTCTCGTGATGGGACGTTCCGAGTTAAAAACACCTGGATTTGCTTATTGCTGACTATCACCAGGTTATCATAGAAACAGTGTCAAGTGATCGGCTGGATTGAGCCTCCGGGTTCATAGCTGACGGCGTTTGCGCTTGGCAAGGTTCTGCAATGAGTCATTTTGGCTGCAGGGATGTGCAACGTATTCATTTTGTTCAACTGATCCCTATAGATTATAAATTAAACGACTGTCTTTTTTCTCATACAAGCCTCTTCGGTAGTGCGAGTTTTACTGCAAAATCGGAAGGAGAGGAGGGGGTGGGAGGTGGAGGGGGAGTGATAGGCACCGTAAATTATATTAATGACCATGATTTGTATGAAGATTTAGCAGAAGTTGGTTTCAGAGGTTGCTGAACAAGAAGTAAAGATGGATAAGCTCGAACAGAAATATGCTGGAATTCAGATCGCCTCCATGGTAGAGCAACTCGGTGATGCTAAGGTTTGTAGCTGCTCTTTTCGATTCTTCTGTCTGGATCGCCTCTATCGTAGTATTTAAATGCATAACTTGATCTTCACTGATGGCAGCAGCTAATTAGAGAGCGTTGCATATTCGGTCTTGGGTATCACATGTAAAAAGTAGAGTGGAGATTAGCTGTTGTGTCGTATATAAGCTTTCAGCCATTTGCAACGGTTTATTTCTCACGCAGTCATTGCACAGATGCTAACTGTCACTTCTGTTTCTGGCTTATGAGGTGAAACTGCTCGGCTGTGATTGGGGAACAAAGATTAGTGGAGTGTATAAATTATCCGTTCATGTTAACTAGAGTTATGACTTTAAACGGATATGTTCAGCAAGCAGCGATTGCGCGTGAAGGTGAACTGCTTACCAAGGAGCGTCTTTGTTGTGGTCTGAACATCTTCGAGATGCTGCTGTGCAAACTGAAAGAGATACTCGCCGCAGACACGATCTGGACTGGTGGATTCCCAACGAATGGCGTACGTCTTCGTTTTTGCGGCAGTTTACGAGGGGGGATGGCATATTGCATCACTTTATAAAGGGATGTGCAACTTATTCGTGCAGACTAGGGTTGCTATTCTTGGAGATGGGACGAATTTCGCGAATTTCTTTGCTGGTTTAACATGACTTCCTTGACATCTCGCAACTTGGGTGAGCGGGGAGTTGACCAGGGATCGGGACGATAAAGGCAGCTTTCCTGTTATGTTTTTACTAGAAGCCGTAGGAAATGAAGTGGGCGCCAGTGATACAGCGGATTAGGCGATACTTCACATGGCGAGAAATGATGCTGTGCATTTTTGTGTGAATTTATCACAAATGTTTTGGCCTTCTCGATGGTAAAGACTTGTTAGTGTGGTTATGAGTTTTGTTCTATATTAACGTTAAGCGACGTTGGATGATGCGGGCGTGAAGGGACATATGACTTTGAACAGATAATTCAGTGTTTGACTTGTGAACCAAGATTGTTTATAAATATTTCCGGCAATTTTTCAGCCTTTCTTAGGAGACGATTGCAATAGCGCAGTGCTCACGAAGCTGTTCCTCCTGATAAGTCTGCTGCAGCCGCACTTTAGTTTTTAATCCGGAATTGGAAGTTGATTCCATCATTGTTTTGGTGTTGTTGTTATTCTTCAGAGTAAACAGAAACAAATTCAAGAGAGAGGTGATTGTTTCGTTTATCTCTATGTGCGAGTAACTAAGTAGGTTCTTATTGAATCCATTCAGGTGATGTGGATGGACGAATGTGTTGAATTTCACCGCGTTTGGTCGGCATTGCAGTTTTTCTACTGTCAACCACCTCCAATCAGCGCTGAAGGCATCGAGCAAGCCACCGAGCCACTCGTTGAGTATGCGCATCTTCTTATCTATTTCTTACCAACAGTAACTTTTCATTTTTCCGATGTTGTTTAAAACAGTTGGAGCCGACCTTTTTTTTCTACAAATCAGTCAGTAGCACGGAGCTCAAAAGTAAAAAGACGATAAAATAAAAAGGTGTAGTCTACCTGGCTACCTGCCTGAAATTTTGGAAGTTCATTTTAGTGCATTGATGCCATATATACATGGACGGTCCTTTTCCTCCCCTTCTGCACCCCTCGCATTTCTAATGAATAGAGACGTAAGTGAACAGTATCTAGGCCTTATGTGGGTGCCAAATTTTCGAAAATCCAAAGGAAAGCCATAGAAAGAAAGTGCAGGCACATTTGAGCGTTTCAGTGCAAATTGCATCCGAGAGCGAAAGCCTGTGCAGAAAGTCAAAGGTTCTTTTCTAAATTTTGCATTAACTGAAGCGACGATTCCCCTCCTCTGTTTCTACTGAAAGGAAGCTACTTTTATACTTTCCTGACAGTTTTTGAGGAAACATTCTGATTCTAAAAATGGAAGGAACGAAATATCCACATTTTACGGTGTTGAATAATTTTTGGATTACGACTTCCAGAGGTAATGTGAACAAAGTAAGTCAATTTTTAAGAGGGATTTTTCTCATTCGGGGAAAATTAGAGCCTTTGATAGCAAACAGCGGATCAATAGTCTTTTCACGATGGTTGAAGGACACTGAAATTTCCCGGAAATTTAACGCCTGAACTCGCAAATTTCACACTCGGGGGAAGGGGGGAGAGGGTGTCATTGCATGTTTCGGCAACATCATTTTATACTTCATTCCTTGTTTTAATCGTTCATAAGAGGATGACTTTTGTGGGTGATCTTATGGGCAGAAGAACGGTGTGCCGATGTGGGTGTTTTAGGTTCGATGGCTTCCATGTGGTCCCTTTTTCAGTTTTAAACGTTGCGCTTGGTATCCTCAACTTCAGTTTGCGCTCAGTATATCTGATCCAATGTAGACTTCAGATAGCATCCTTAGAATGCTTCGGCTGGTTGATTCATTTCTGCTTAGGTTACGCAACCTTTAGACGCTCACTGCTGGGTCGCTGTTTTAACGTTGAACATCTTTTGGTGAAAGTCTACAAACTCTGCGAGGGATATGCGTTCTTTGGACAAGCTTTGGAGAACGATTGCTTCTTCTGCGGCGATCTTGAAAACTCTGAAATTGATGCAGTGGGTGCGGGATCTATAATATTTTGTAGCCTTTAATGTAGCTTCCGTTTTGACCGTTACCCTTAGCAGTTCTTTCTCAAGAAGGAGCTTGCGTATATACAGTGTGAAGAGAGCACGTTTTCCGTGTCATAATGAAATCGAGTTTCTTTTTGTTTTGATATTTTCCTAGAAAAAGAAATAATAATCTTAATGTTTCTCGACTCACTGTACGATTTAGAAACATGCTTGATCAAAATGTGTTATTTTCAGAACAATATTCGGCGACGGTCTTCATTGGGCTGGTGGTACGATAACTGTTTTGCTGGGGCAGCAGCGTCGTTTTGAAGTGCTCGATTTCTGCTATCACTTGCTACGCATGCAGCGAGCAGACGGCAAAGATGGCTCATCTCACGGCATTGTAGGTGTTTTTAAACTCCATCTTTCTTATTTTGGTTATCACGCATGGTTTTGTTCTGTCTTGACTTCAAGTGATGTTCGGCCGCTTTAATTCACTTCATTATTTATCTACTAGTAGCACACTTTCACTGCGATGTTTACATCTCTACAAAATCATCCATATGGAAATGATTCTATTGTAGCCGTAACTATAGCAAGTAATGATTGTACTCGCTGCAGATGGCGACATAACGTTTATTGCCTCACTTTTTATGGCTGCTGCTAGTCCCAGTTTCCTCTTTTTCGATATCGTGAAAATTTTGGAAAGCTGATAGTATGATGCCAAGGAAAATGAGTGTGGATGGGAATTTCCCATTCAATGTGCTTTAATCGCTTTGAACAGAGAAGTCCGGGTTGTGTTAGCAAGCTTAATATGAGGAGGTAGAGGGGAAGAAAACTTCGCAGAGAAGAGTTTATTGAAAGGGCTATTTCTTTTCTGTTGCAGAAGTTATCCCGGATGGTGGAGCGCATCAGACGTTTCCAGCTGCTTAATAGTCAGATTTTTGGTGTACTGGCCAACTACACGCAACCGATGTCAGAGAACGGTGAGGAGCCAGTCGAAGAAAATGTGCGTGAGTTCGCGCCTCCCGTACATCACTCGATCGCACGACAATTTCCATCCCAAGACTAACTCCACCTAGTACCTCCACGAGGTCTGATTGTGGTCCGACGCTTTAAGGCGGGGGCATCCTGAAACACAGTGGCGCTATTGTTTTGTGTATTTTTACGACCGTGCGATCCGATCAACGGTTGAGGAAGTGCTTATTGTGCTGACCTCTGTGGCGTGCTTCGCAACATGTTAATTCCCAAACGCAACAATGATTGCCCGTTCAGCGCCGTGACATTTATAGCGCTGGTCGCTGCGAGGGAGCAAAACCCATTAAGGCGTATTATACTGGTCTTCCTTCAAGATATTTGCGTTGCGCAGCCACCATCTAATAACGATGTTATACAAATAAAGTCTTTAATGTGATACCGTTAAACAGCTGATTGTCATCTCGCTATTCCTTTCTCTTATAGTCGTTGAAACCGATGCGGAGGGCCTCATTGCTTGGATATACATGCAATGACAAATGACTCCCTCAGAAATTTTCCTTATAGTCTCTCTGTTCTTCTTCAATGCAACTGTTGAAAACGCACTGCTGACTGCTTTAATGTATGCATCGATTTAAGTTTTAAAATGTGAGCTTACTAAAGTGCATCTCAATTCTGGACATATTCGTCGGTGTTTATCTCCATTTTCTGTCTGCCTAATATACTTGTATGAATAGAAGCACTTGGAATCATATCCTCTGCATATTCAAAAAGGGAGGATTCAATCTGTTTAGGAAAAGCCTTTCATTCACGGTTCCTTGATCTCTTAGTTGGGCATGCACTCGAGCACAAAAGCGAGCGGCGCGATCGGCATATATCAGCGCATAAGTCTTCGACTATCATCGGATCGGATAGTTCGGAGAATCCCTGAATATATGCATCTTCAAGGAGCAGCTTATATTGAGAGAAATGGGGTCGTTAAATCCGACAGCGACCTCTATTTTTAATGAAAGAACCAGCTGTGGCAAGTGTTTACAGAAATCTGTCAAGCCTTTCATTAAAAAAAACATGCTAGTCGTGGTGTACGAGTAGAGTGAATGTCAAGAGGTGCAGCGTATACTCGGATACGTCATTTAACTGTATGAATGTGAGTGGCTGTGTGAATGTATGGTCTGATGCAGATGTTAGATGCTATGAGGAAGAGCTAGACGTGATGCAGGGTCGATTAGTGCTCATTGGTTTTGCTGTCATTATTCCCCTGATGAGCTTTTTTTGAGATGTATCTTTAAAAGTTTCCACAGAACTTGAGAAGGAATCATTAGAATTATGGCGAACGGGAGGCGATGTCATTATTGTCACCAAATTGCTTACAGACCAGAACGGCGTTGGAACCGGCAATCTCCGTCCCAGTTATCCAGTGCGCTCTCCGCGTGTTTACAATAAGAAATTTCCATCAACTTTGTATTTCTGGGCCTAAGTCATCGCTGGTTGTAGCTAGCAATGCCATCGTACCAAGGGGCACTGTAATTTTTGTACGGTGATTCCGCCAATACCAGGTGTAGTACGTACCTGATTCACAGTATACAGGTATACTGTCAAATTTCACATAAGGATGTACCAATTTAGGTACCGATGTGATGTATTGAATGAAAATCCGCAAATAGAGTAGAAGTTCAGCACAGTTTGATTTTCAGACGGCGGTAGAAGAACAGTATTTTTTCCGATTTTTTGGAAAGGTATGCACGCACTGTATCATTTTTTACTGCACTTATACTTGAAATGCGCTTCATCCGTAAAAACACGTGGAATTATTGGTGCGTTTTCTCTAGTCCCAAGTTTGAACATTCGGCACTGAAGTGATATTACCGCTTGCCGTAGGAGGCGAGTTGCTCATTTGCAAACTTGGGGACTGGATTTTCTTCCTGGATGTTCAACGAGGTCATAAAAGTGAGTAGCTGTCGAGTAACTTTCTAACCTTTCAGGCTTCTTTTCCTTGTTGCTCAGATTATTTTGAAGGGGCGGTTCTCTTTCTTATTTGAATTTTTATGGCTTCATTCTTTCTGTGAGATCTATTCAAGATCATTTTATACTCTATCCTGTTTGATGGGAGCAAATGAATTCCTCTCGGGGCGGCGTTTAATGGTGACTTTTTAGAAAACCAGACCTACAACTGCAGATATATGAACAACAACCGAAAGCACAGCAAATGAAAATAGTCGGGAACATGAAATTTTTTCCTCGTCCGCGTTGAGGTGCATTTCTTCCGGACCTTTTTTACAACACTGCTGGTGAAAATGCGTTCTGCTGCTGTTCTGCGCGTCAAATATGCCATTTTTCTGTGAGGGGGGGAGGGGGGGGGGGG
>JAARMF010000101.1:69208-92499 GCA_022844705.1 Toxascaris leonina
GGGGGGGGGGATAATTCGGAGCTCACTTATAGCTTGGAGTCATAACTTTTTGTGGTTTAGTCGAAATGAAGGAATTTTTCACTCAGGAAGTTCCCGATGTACAGGTTTTTCGCGGAAAGTCGGGTTCTCTTCCTTTTTAAAGGCAATGCGAATTGAGCCCTTATCATGTCATAAAATGAAGCGCAGCTTTTCTCTGTAAATCTCGAGCTACACCGCAGATTTAAAGTGACCTCATAAACAACCTGTGATCGCCAAAATTTCTTAGAAGGGCTTTGCATAGTTCACTTTCCAGTCATCAACGGATGAACGATACTTTGATCTGCAATGTCCGTTTCTTTTAGAACAATGTAACCAAAGACTGCTTTCAGATGGAATACAGCGAACTCATGCTCAGTGCAGAGTCGCTTTGCGAACTCGGGTGTTTTTCTGCATGTTACTTGCTCACACGAGCAAGTAACATGCAGGAATTGGCCTTGCTCACACGAGCAAGGCCAATTCCCACCGAGCTATGGAGCTCCGATCCTGGAAAAGCGCTTCTACGTTTCAGTGAATTCACTATGGAAGCATCTCTTTAGCACTGAATTTGCAACGGAATCGATTGATCCACAAAAGAATAAAGACCATGCAAAGAAAAACGGTTTTTTTTCGAAGCTTTCAAAATATTAGCATAAGGAAAAATACTGCGGGAAAGAGGTTCGATTTCCCTGATTTGTGTCAGAGGCTGATTTTGAAGAGCTGTGAGTCGATGCTGATGAAATGATTGAAGCAGTTTTTATCGCTGCAAAATAATGCAGATTTCCTTCGAGAAGCTTTCCATGCTTGGAAGGCATTTCCAAGCAATTATTTCATTTCATCGGATATCGTATGGAGGCGTCATCTAGATGTCTGATATTCAGCAATTCACAAGAACTCGTGATTTTCATTATCAGCTCACTCACAAATTATTCGGAAATGTTTTTCATCAAGACTGTAAAAGAATTTGCTAGAGGAAGAGAGAGAAGAAATGGACTATGTTTTCCTAGCAGGAGCCGGAAACTGCTCAGAGTGCATTATCACTTATAAAACCGGCTGTTGACTAGTGCTGTTGTCGGTTGAAGAAATGGTAACGGCTGTTAAGCTTCGTTTAGAAGCATCTTGTCAAGGGCGGAAATCGCTTCGGAACGATACGAATCAACATTTGCGTGAAAATTGCATTGCGATGGCACGTGCACTTTGCCAACTAAAAAGGTCGAAGGCATCTCGCTCGAAATAGCGTCGTCTAAAATGGTCGCAGTCGCAACGAGCGATTCTGCTAGCTTAAAGTCTGGTGCCGTTGACACTTTCCAACTGTGCAATCTCGACGACAAAGTCACCTTGATTACTCCCACTTCCGTTTGTTTGTAGCTGGATGAATATTTGTTTATTTCAGTATTATTTTTTTCGAACAAGTTGCATGCAATCTGTGATTTGAACAGTATCGAGCTTTGAGTACTAAATTATTCAAGCAAATTTCATCACAAGTTTCGATAAAAGGTCAGTTGTACGTTTTGGAGGCGTTCTACATGAGAGTAGAAAAATTGTCGCTGTATATAGAAGGGAGAGAAAAGAGCGACTAAGAGCTAGAAATGACAACGATATTTCTGATTTTTATTCCCCAGTGAAATATGGCGATATTTCAAACAAGGTGAACATTTCCGCATCGCATCGCTGAGCCAGGTGAGCGTTAGCACTAACACAGCTTAAATATATTGTGCAATGAAGCGAAAAGTTTTCTTCTATGCTTCAGCCGAACATTTTACGTCTTGTACGCTATTATCCATCAACATCAGGTCTGGCATTTTTGTTCAAGTATCAGTCCTCTGTTGGGTCTTTGAAAATTGTACTTGCATCGTGCTTGGACAGAAAATTTCTTTGTCCTTCTTTGCGAACTAATCGGTTCAACCATTTCGAGCGTATTTCTTCCATATCTGATGGGCTTCACAAATTTCATACTCGAAGCTACTTTTTCGAGCCTTCTGGATATCCGGTAGCCACAGTATTCAGCATGCACTGCTAAGAAATGCATATTACAAAGTGTTTTTTTTTTTGCATTCGAATGCAGCAAAGAGATAGTTATTATTGTTATCCTGTTTTAGAACGAAAAACTCGAGATAACATGCTATGCTTATAAAGATCTGCTACTACTAACACAAATTGTGATCATAAAAGTTTGACGAATAACACAAATTTTATTGCGAGGGTTGTTGAGATAGAAGTGACTTTGGAGTCGCGAGCAGTATTCCTTGAGCGAGTCAAATCCCGAAAAATACCATCCATGAGCGAATCAAATAAATCTTCCTTCACTGCAAAGTCGTATCAAGTTACGACTCAACCGAGTCAACAAAACACTTTGAAAACAGTAGAAAATATTTCTTGTTTATTTTGCCGGGAGAAATTCTACTTCCCCTAGAAATTGCGCTTCTACATAAGGGAAACTTTTCTCCCTCCTTCGTTACGACTACGATCCTGTTCCATATTCTTATAGCTGCGCCTATTTGATCTCGTGAGTGAAATTCCGTTTTTAAAAAATTGATGAAAATTAAAAATTCAATCAAATTGTTCATTCCCAATCTGAATATTGCTTATGTAAGAGGATCGAAAGATTGTTTAATGCTCTACCATTCGATTTCGTATCCTAGAGAGGCAAATATAGACATCTTTCAGTGCTTGCGATATAGATGACAATAGCAAACGAGGCAAGGTTTTTTTTTTTTCATCTAAGCTGTCCGCTTCGAAGAGAATGGTTCGAGTAGTCGATATTAGATATTAGACAGTGGCAATAATATGTCCAGCATTTCACCATCAAATTTACTATTATTAGCATAAAATGTTTATTGCAAATAATTCCTACTGCAAATAGTGTGCATCTACCCAAAGCCCCCTTGTACTCATATTATTATTGCATTGCTGTTCTCATGCAATATATAGTCGCTTAACATATTTGATGCCATTTCCTGTACATCTCGCAAGCATCCGTTTAATCATCAATTTACTGCGCTCTGCTATGAGTTTTTGCTATCAACGCAATCCCCCCCCCCCCCCCCCTTTTCATCAAAAACTTTAAATCTGCATTCGAATGCAGCAATGCAGCATGTACTTCGCACGTGCATCCATGAAAGAGTCGGATTGTGCACCAATGAGTTTAACATACGTGTTCTCTTTTTTTGCGCAAACCAACCGCTTTCACAAATGTTCTGATAAGCATTATAACTCCTTGATCGACCATGTTAGATTTACAAATAACATCAAGACGTTTCCTTTTTGGAATCTTTGTCTTTAAGACAATTTCCTAAGAGTAAAGAATAATGGTGCAATTCAAGAATTCTTTCTCACCGACAGAACTATAGAACCAAGAATCCTTGCTAATTCTCTTTGTCTAATTTTCTCTTGTTCATAGATTTAAAGGTAGCAAACTGATGATATTAAATGGATAAGTGAGTAGGAAAGTCAGCAGCAAATCAGATAAAAATGTATAGATACATATTCGAGAATGCCGTTGAAATTTGAAAGAAAAAGATGCAGGAGATGTAAAACTCATATTAAATTTGCACATGCTGATGAAGAAATGCGGTTTTCAAATTCGTTTCTTCAAATAAACAAAAAAGGAAAAAAAAAACAAATTATTGTAACCATCAATTAGATGCAGAGATATGAGATAAAGCAAGAAGCAATAATCGATCGTTGATCGATATTCGCTTGTCGATCGTATCAAGTAAATACTTCATCCATAATTAATGAGCATAAGAAGCGGTTCACACGGATATTTTCAAGAAGCTCACTGTTTGGCCAATTTATTTTCAGCAACTTTGCTGTGTAAGCTTCTTTCTGGAGTCCAAAAACGATCAAATATATCAGTGTACAATTGTAGTGTGCGATTCTTTTTTCTTACCTCATAATCAGTCTCATTGGATATCCCTATTGCTGTACACTGTTTGACATAGACTATTTTCTCACAACATCAGAAGGTTGCATTTTCGTGTAATTTATCATTTATTATTTATTTTTAGAAGCAAACTTCTTTCAAAAATTCCGACCAATACAATCTACGCAATAATTCAAAATGGTCAACTTTTCTCAGTCTACCATTACCACAATATCATTGGCTGATATTTACTCGTTTCTCACCATACAGCCTTTGAAAAAGCTTAATAGAGATAAAATTGCGGTTAGAGGTATTTAGATAATAGAGATAAAAGTCAGATTTGAGACAATCTATCAGAGGAAAAAATTTAATCTTGCGAAAGTAAAACCTATCTTACCGAGGCAGTGAACACTCCATTTACATGCACTGCAGATGGAATGTTGCATGAAAGCATGGCAGAGATATGAATAACAAATAAGCTATTTTTCATAGTTATAAAAGTTTTTTAGAAGATTTCCAGCCGATTAACGCGCCGCCAACATGCATCCATTCCATAAAATCCAACGACCGATTCTACCGTTATTGTTTTAAAAAAAACAACTAGCGGCGATGAAGCTGAGAATTCCAAAAGCAAGAAGGTCACTCATTGCAGCTATCCGTGTAAAGATGAAATATTTAGTTGCGAGGAAAACTCCGTACTTGTCTGCTTGTTGGAAAGATACATCTAAAGAGTTATAAGTGTTACCGCTCGCGAT
The DNA here is from genome assembly GCA_022844705.1 of Toxascaris leonina. Classification (NCBI taxonomy): domain Eukaryota; kingdom Metazoa; phylum Nematoda; class Chromadorea; order Rhabditida; family Ascarididae; genus Toxascaris; species Toxascaris leonina. The sequence goes on from JAARMF010000101.1 coordinate 73,844, forward strand.
TGTATTTTTTTGCCTAAGTTGGATGTGCAAGGAAATTTGTCAACAAGAAAAGCGCTTCTTGCATTTCGCAATGTTCCTTTCGGTAGTGAATATTTTTCCGCAGTAATGACTCTGCCTCATAATAATTGTCTCGCCAAAATGCGAAAAGAATTAACAGAATTCAGACGCGATGCCTTCACAAAGGTTCCGAACGAGATTTTGTTCGAAAGGAAATTTAAGGCGGACACAGTTGATGGGAAGGCCATGTGTTTCTCTCCTTTCTTTGTTGCCACATTTTTATGCTCTTTCTGAAATGTACGCCTCTCTCGTTCTTTCCACAGTTGGATATTATATCTTCGTCGTCTTCACGTCACCTCCAGTATGGCCGAGTGACTGATTGGCTGTAGTTTTTTCTCAGCTACAATTGAAGGTGACAAATTAGTAGAGGCCTCGGGCAGGATCTTCTCTGCAAAATCTGTCCCTCGACGAGTGAAACAGGGTTGGAACGAGGATTCAGGGTGTCAGAACGATGGGTAGACGAATTTCGTCGGTACGGAAAAATGAGAGTATCTGTCATTAGAATTATATTCACTGAACCGCTTTTGTGAAACGTGGAGACTGTAATTGTTTGCAGAATTTAAAGCAACTCATCTCACAAATAGAGAACAAGCACAGAAAATAACTGAAATCTTGGGCACGTCAGATAACTTTTTGTAGTTAAATGAGCAATCGTCGATCAATTAAACACCAGATTCAGCAACATTACTGATATTTTGACGACCCTGCAATCTTCTATTTCGCATCCTGCTACTTTAAGTGACGCAAGCGTCTTTGAATCTACGGACATTCTCACATTTCCTTCTTCCAGTTTCCACAAGCAATGGAGAGGTCAACCATAGTGCTGTGCTTCCAGATTCAGCTCGAAAATTTCTTTGGAAATTTGACAGAGTTGGGCTACGTTCAGGGATCGTTCGGTTCCTTTGTTGGACATTTGCCTAAAGTGCAGCTAGCGTCTTAGCTACTTGCTTTTTCTACTTAAAGGTCTTATAGCAATTATCCCTCAAGAATGTACTATAACTAGAAGCAGCTTTGATTTGGTTGAATATGTGGAGAAATTTGATTATGACAATAGAGCAGCTATTACGTTCAGCTGGCACATCGAGTTACGCAGTCTTCATGACAAAATGTGGATCCATAGGTGGTACGAACTGTTCATGCATAGCAGTGAATACTAAAGTAGTTCAAATTAGCATGTGAACCTCTCAACTTAGTTTTGCTCATTGAGTAGAAACTTTAGGCCAAAACACTTATAGCAGAACATGAAGCGAATATGAAGCCTTTTCCTATCGATCAAAAACAAACGAAAATGCAATATCCTCTGATGAATTACAATGCGCTTCATTTTAACAATGACGAAAGAGAGCTCCAGCCTTAATGTGCCTAAATTGTTTGAAAGAGGGACACACAATGCGTAACTGCGATCCGATGCATCACTCTATTACAACCGTCTCCATTATGTGGAGAGTATAGATCTCAAAAAAGGGGATTTCTTACGCTAGAAATAAGGCCTTTAGAAACCAATCTTTTTCTCTTGAAGAATGTTAGTGGTAGAGAAAAGAAAATTTATTGTTGTACCGCAAACAGGGGTGGATTTGCAATCCTCACTATATGGACTATCGAATAAAAACAACTATGTGATTTTAGTTGTACAGCGAGAAATCATATGCGCAATTCGTTGAGCAAAGCTTCTACAATTAAGCGTAACTTTGCAAAAGCTGACTTATTTGCACCTTTGATGATAATTTGCTGCAAATCATTCAATCGAATCGAACGGCAAGAGTGAGTGTCAATCAAGCGCGTTACTAGCACATCAGAAGTCATCGCAACTAATGTTGACATCCGCTTCGATGAACTAAATCCATTGGACAGACAGCGGAAAGTGAGGTCAGTAGACCTTTTTATCGGCTGTGACTGCTTCACTGACTTCATTCACCTCACAGGGGTTATGCCAACAGTTATGACAGTTATGACCTGATCTTTAACATAGTTTGCCAGATTCTACGATCTAAATAAACTGAAAAAGGTGGGGTAGCGCAAGCCGTCATTTGTATCGGAGAATAAATATCACTGTCATTGTAAACACTCAAGAAGAGAGGGTGTTCGCAAAGAAGCGGTCTTTTGAACAAACCAAAAAAATCACGTACTGAAATCTCGAGCTGCTGAACGCTTGAGATGCACCTACAGAACGAGAAAATTAGATAGTAGCAGATTTGTTCAAAGGAATCGCCAAAAGAATCGATTGTCGCTATTTATTCACTATTTTCTTCACTAACTCCTTTCTACAAAATATGTTGAATGTTAGCTTCATCTCTCCGCATTGGAGCGCCTGAAGCATAATCGCCAGCTTCTTGGAAAATATGATGCAATCTTCTCTTAGCAGAAAAGTTGTGGAATTGTCGCAAAGATGCCAAAAGACAAATTAAGTTGTCCATTATTTACCACACGAAACAGTGGTTGACCCGTATGAGATGGCAGCAAAGTGTCGTGCAATTTTCAATAGTTCATTCAAATTGAGAGTGCTGAAAGCATCAGCATAACATTTAGATGCTGACTAATTTTACTGGCTGATTTAGGTGTGCTAATTCGTTTTCGCACAATGTCGGCTGCTATCAATTAGAAGAGGCGTTTCTAAAATTGGCTCTTACTGAGGAAAACCTAGATGCGATGCGTTTTCTGTGGCTGCTGTTTGACGTCACATCGTTGCAACCTCAAAAAAATCTGGAAACTTTTTGTTTTGATACAGTTCTGTTTATCGCAACTCTTTTCTTCGTTGCGATAACAATTATCACTTAGATTTATGTGAGGGTGCAAGAGGGCGCAATGTTGGCTGAAGAGATTTAGAAGACTATCTAAGTGGGCAACGTGATGATCGGTACTGACATGACCGGAGAGACTCCTGGTAAGTTCAAGCGGATAAAGAAAACATTGGAAAATGCTCAAATAAATATTAGGAAATTTCAGAGCAGCGATGCAACTTTCAACTAAATCATCTCAAATGAGGGTCATCACGAGGCCAAAATGCTAGAATAGCGCTCGAATGTAACGACAAACTGTATTCAGTGGAAGTTGATCATAAGAAAAGTGCCGATAAAGGTTAAGTGACAACTTATTTTCCGACATCGCTGCCCAATACGACCCCACTGAGCTCATTTTACATTGTTTGCTTCCGTGAAAATAATTCTTCAAGTTGTGCTGGGAAGGGTCAGAAATGGCACGACATTTTATTCAAGGCACGGCTAAGCAGACGACCGGTATTTACGGAATTTGAATACAGTGTTGATTTGAGATGCTACGATTTGTTATGAAGAGCGAAGCTGTTGTGCAAATTCGCTGTTTCACTGATATGTGTTACTTGCTGGTGTGCAAAAAGCGACTTATTCCACCCAAAAGGTCTAGATTCTTAGCCTCGAGCTTACGAAACTTCTTATTGAGGCAAGGTTGCTCTAGTGAACAGTGCAACAGTTCCAACTCGAAGGAAGTGACAACTATGTATGGAAGGACAACCAATATACTCAACAATTTCTTTGCGAGCCGTGCGGTATAAAAGCGCGTTTGTGGAGAATCGGATAGGCAGTATCCATAGAGCAGATGCTTAGTTCGGATACTTTCCCTCATCGTCAGTCTATCTAAAGTTTCTACCAAAGATAGCAGCACCTTCGATTTGATGAACAGCAACTTATGCTGTCATAAACCTTCTTGACTGCTATATTCTAGCGTTCGATGGCCATATTTCTCAACGCTTCAGAAGAAAAGACTAAAACAGAAACAGCCACGTCGATTATGCAAATCAGAATTGAAATGCTGGATCGTTTATCAACCGTTATCAATCAACTGTTTTGTCATTTCGTCCAATGATAAAAAACACTTGCTTATTCTGTGCATTTATGAGAAACTTCAACATGGTAGAGGTTTTCGTGTTCTTATGAAAACTTATGAAGCTTACTAGATTTGTTGTGGTCATCAAGCTAATAAGCTATTAAATAAGCTTTCAACAATTGCTTCCTTCCCCGACGATAGAAGCTAAAGCCATTTTAAATGCCTCAAATGTCGCCTCATCCACTGGCACGGATGTCTATGCATTCTCCTTTTGAAAATACAGATGTCAACACTATAAGATTTTTCAGTCTTGTTTACTTGTTTATTGGCTAGAGCTGTGCGTCTTGAAATCATCTAAGAACCACTTGGTGTTGGATTCTTTCTTTAGGTCACTCTTTAGGGTATCAATACAAGAAGTTCAAAGCGGAAATCAATTTACTCGAGTTACGAAACGCCCGTTGAAGTTTGTCAACGAAGTCCTCAATGTTTTCATTTGGTCGTATAGCCGTCTCATATTTCGGTGGAGGAAATTGGAACGTTCGCAAAACAAGTACACACAAACACGCAGCAAATCGTCGAGGCGTTCCAGTATTGGAAACCTATCCTATTCGCTATTTCGATAATCACATCAACATTGACTGTCTTTTTGACTGCAGTCAAATCGTTATCGTCTCTTGCTGTCTAATGCTTTATGCCACTATGGTCAAGTGATGGTCATATTTTACTTCCGGTTTATCACGTTTATGACTAAAATTGAAATCATGCATCGCATTTACTACTAAACCCATTAAGGGAAAGATTTCTGATCTGTATGTAGCAGAAGGTAACAAAAGGCAGTTTATTTCTAGTCAGCTTGCAAGAATCATTTTGAAATGAAGGTCGTTGATGAGGTATACGTTGGTGCCCATCTGAATGTGATCATAGATTTGGATTAGTATATAGCGAGTGCATGAAGCAAGCTTTAAACTTGCTGAAGAAAAGCTTTACAAGCTTTAAACTTGCCGAAGTATAACGAATTGAAATTTGTCTCAAATTAAAGAGATTTATTCGATCATTTCAGATGTCAACCCTAACCTATTAAATGTTTCACTACGCTCATTTATCATTGCAATCAGCAGTGAGAACAACGACATTAACGTAAAGCGTGTTCGATGCTAATCACTTCTCTCGATAAGAGATTCGCAAGAGAGCCTCAAAATCCAACCAAACACTTCCGTCAATTGTGCACTTGAAGAGTGGCATATTAAAAAAGCGTTAAAACTATGCAAACCCAATATCCCACAAAATTTATGCTCCTATTTTTGCTGTAATATTTTAGTTGTAGACTGATCATTCCCACATATGCACGAAATTATTCATATACATAGAGAATGATAATGTCTCAGCAGTCTAATATTGCTCATGAGAAATGATATTTTTCTATGATCCTCGCAATGATTCGTTGCCCTATCACCAACTCTTCAAGCAACTCATATTATACCTCATTATATCGAATTAAAAATTTGATATTAAAAAGTTCACTGAAACAGCTGTTTTCGTTGTACAAATGGATAGAGACCTTATTGTGAATCTGCGATAGCGAGCCGCCCACTCCTCGATATCGGCTAGTGTTTTCGCTAGTAGCTTTTTTTTTGCTATGGATTCTGCACCTCGACAACTCGTTCCAAGGCGTACAAGGTTAAACTTCACGAATGGGACAAGTTATCAGAGTACAAAACTTGTGACAAAGTTTAGCTGACTTTGCTTGCAAGAAAGCTACTTTTGTGTTAATAGCGGTAAAATATCCCATCGGTATGCAAATAACTTGCCTTAGGAGGGGTGGACTATGAGCATTGAGAGGCGATGTCTTGCACTGACATGTCTAACGGCTAACTAGCATATATTTCTTCGGAGTTGACGCTGTGAGCAAAAAAGAAACGTGTTAACTCGACTCGTAATTGCCTACAACAGCACCATAACGATGCTTTCAAGTTGACGTGTGCTTTAAAAAATTGCCAATTGAGGTCTGAACAGTTATTTTTTAACATTTCTTTGTAGGAAAAGTTCATATGGTCGGAAATTGAATATTCGCAGGTTGCAGTTTCAGCATTAAAAATGTGATAGTGCAATTGCAAAATAATATCGCAAAATTGTCGCACGTCCACAAATGATATGCATTTGCGAGTGAACGAAAAAATTTCTATATGGGGATATCCTGAATGTGGATTTGTGAGAGCGAAATATTGATAGAAGAAATGCATTTCACTTTATAAACGATAACGGTTGAGTGAAACTGAGGTCATTGCATTACTGTTTTTGTGATTTTACAGCAAAAATTCTCCAAAGTTATCACAATGGCACATTTGATGCCGAATAATTGAGAGGAAGACAACGCAAAGAAAAGGCAACAATTTAATAAGGGTAGTAAGAAACGAAGGTACAAGAATCACGAATAGAACATATACGAAGAGGTTAATTTATCTCTCGTTTCAAGTAACCATTTAAATATCTGCATTCGTTTCGTTTAAGTATAAGTCTTGATTAGCACGCAAGTGCGCATTCCTCTGCATATGAATTGGATTCAGCAAAAGAAATCCTCCATAACTAATCATTCTTGAGAAGTTTAATTTGCTTCCATGAAAATATCTATTAGATGCCTATGATGTTATTTTTGCATACTATTTTTAATATTTGTGGTGCTGGCTGATGCTGATTTTAAATATAAATAACTCTAAATAAAGTATAACGAACATATAAGGAACCATATATAAGGGGGAAATTACAACGGATGGATGGACATGTTTTTTTCACCAAATAGCATTGCGTTACGCTCTCTTTAAAATATTTTTGGGCTGAATATTCGTGAGTAGAGGTGTGTTTAATACATTCAACAATAGGGACGTGAACAATGCAGGTATTTTCAAAATGATTAGTGAAGTTTTTTGTTATTCAGCAATTTTTTTTTCTATCCTATAACAATCAAATGTTGGTGACGCACAATATCAAAGTCATCTAAAAGTACTGAAGAGCAATTTCTTATAATGTTTTCGCCTGAAGTGTATTGAAGCGAATTCAAGCGTTGACAAGTTCAGCATATTGAGCACATTGAAAGCATAACTGCATCAGCCATCCACGAGGATTTTTTTTTGCGTTACGGATGCTAATCTTGTGGTACCTCTAACAAAGAACGCAATGAGTAATTTCCCCCGCGATTATTCGATCGTCCACTTAGCGATCTGAAGCAAACGTCAGTGCATATTGCGGTCGTCTCGAATTATTCTTTTGTGGAAAATGAGGTAATCTGTTTTCGAATGGTGCCTTAAACCGCAGCAATTTGCCGTCGAATGAGCACCCTTTTGCTCTTGCTCCGTTAAAGCCTTTCACGGACCTCTCCAGTGAATGCAACCGCGGTTAGTTGGCCGCGCACTTAAACGCACTCGTCGTTCTGTTTTTGTTTCGTTTCCGCGTTGTGCCGTTCGTTGATGAATTAAACGTTTTTCTTTTTGATCGCTTCTTGTGGATTCGTTTTTTAGATTGACTCTTCTTTTGAGGGCATCAACTTTTCAAAATTCAATTTGCAATGCAATGCAATATCGTCTTCAAAATTTTTTTGCTCCGCCAGTTTTATGTTCGTAACGGCATTCGAGTAAAGAAATGAGAAAAATGCTGTTAGGAACATTGCGGAGGAGCGAGTCGAATGTACTTAATCGATATTTTTAATCAAATAATTCCCACTTTTCGCACGAATAAAGCGGTCGTATTGAGTATGCTAGCTTCAGGCTTGTGATATGCTGCATTTTTATATTCACATGAAAAAAAAATTTCTCTTTCAGTGATATATCAATTATTGCAATTCATTTCACTGCCTATTCGCATCTTTGAGCTAATATTAATGTTACAGAGGTTGCGTTAGTTGTTTCAACATGAATGCGTATTGTATTCCTTTGAACACCTCATTAAAGGACTACATTTTCGGTTTCTTTCTCTTCATCGCTCTCCATCTCTCTCCCTCTTTCCTTCGCACTCTCTCTACCTCTGATAGCATACTGATCTACTCTTATATGCTTTGTTCTACATTACGATACATTTTTATCGGCGCTATTTACTTTTACTTGCACGTTTGCTTTTTTCTCTCATTATATGGTAGCCGTATATCCGCTAAGTGGTGTATTGGCAATTACGCCTTATGATGTGCGTTTCATATGTTGGATTCCGAAATGTGCAAATAAAATCTTTTTTCAGAAAAACTCTTGTTGAATGCAGTTTTAACAGTTCAGTAATCATTGCCTTAAGACATCTTTCTGACCTTTAACCTTTATTGCATTTACGATTAAATGCAGTGATTAAAAAGATTGCCATCACAGCACTCACATACAATATCAAGCTTTTCACATTTAAGCTATGCTTTCGACTGCTGCTTTCGATAGTTGGAAAACACACCCTGTGTCGCTATGGAAAGATGCTGAATAGCAAATAAAGTTCATGACCTCTGTGATAGAGTCGTCGTGGCCGGACGAAATTGTAGCCGCAATGTGAAATGGTCATTATGGCAGCATTATAGATAAATGAAGATTTTACAACTAAACGTGAAAAAGTGGTCTGCAAATTGTTGCAAGATCTCGAAATTGCGTTTATCAAGCGAGTGCTGCATCATCTAGCTGTTGTGGATGCTCTCATTAGTTAGTGTTGTTTTGCTTAGGTATTATCAATAGGACGTAATTTGCACGTAACAAAACACATTGAAATTGGGTTATAATATAAAAAGATTCTAACTATGAAGACAATAGGTGATAGGATTCCATCTTAATTAGCAGATGGATTGCCATTCGCCATCATTTATCGTTCGCTCAACCCTTTACTGCATCACTGGAATGAAACGAAGAAAGACTTGCACCACAACGCTGTAAGCAGAATTGTTCTTTTTTTTGTTACCGTCGATAAGGCCATGTGCTAGCAGTTAAATAATCGGAGAAGTGTGGTGTTGCTTCTTATTATTTAGAATAATTATGTCGACGTTTTGCCATCACGGAAAATGCGATTTTATGAAGTGACCGAATATCCTGGGCTTGAGGACTTCGGCACACATTCCATCCTGGATATTTTTTTCCAATTTGTCAGGAAGGAACTTATCTGTCACCGTCACATGCGAGCAGGTAGTGTTGGTTGCAACCATCGAGCATTGCATATAATATGTTCTGCGAGGATATCTACTTTTGAAGAGTGTATCAAATGTATTTCACATATATATCACTTGCTCATCTTTTAAGTGCTGAAGGGCGAAGTGCTTATGCGGAAATTGGAGATACCGTTTTAAATGAACGCATTTTACAGTTTTATTGTTTTATCGAAAGCCAACTCAAAATATATTGAGGAAGCTGTAAAATACGTACAAATATCGGTGATCAACAACTAAGGAGCATGGCTAAGTCGAAGATCCTTGTAGATTAGTGTGTGCCTCCCAACTACCTTTGCAATTCAGATCGCGAGATGGAGACACTGCTGCAGGTCTAACACTCCCCATTGCAAGTTGGTGGTTTTCGCCGAAAGGCAGATGGCTTCCTGTACGTGTTTTATCCCATTCCTCAATCATCCTTCCTTGCGGAAGGAGGGCTATCGCTGATCCGTGCTCATGAAGGTTCACAGGCTAAAAAAGTCAAAGGCGGTGGGAAGAGGTCGATCTCACTAGGCGTGCTATTTCAATAGCCAAGCATCGCCACGATCCTCTCTATGAAGGTATCATTTTTGCGCCTTCAAGAACTATGATCTCAGCAGTCTTAACCTACGTCTTTGTTGTTAGCAATGAGTTAGAAAGGAGAATTCTGGTCATTCAGTTTCCGATGCACACGGAACTGAGGTATTTACGGTTCATCTGTGATTGGAAAATCGCTCCACGATTGCGTCGATTTCTCTCGATGATTAATTTTTTGAGATAGATTGGTTTTGAAGAGGGGTCGAGTTCGTTTTGAGAGCAGCCGGTGTGGTGCATGTATCGAAAGCCGTGTAATTCTTGAAAAGATCGTAAACTCACTTTGTCGTTTCAACGAATTCCTCCCCCTTTCCTAAATCAGTGATCTACTGAGTTGAACAGCAGTGTCTATTGTTTATTTGATTACGCTTTGTTCCTTTCGTCCTTTGTTCCTTTGATTCACTGCCTTGTAATGGTAGATGGTAACTGGGAAACCTGCGAAAGATCAAGCATGACTTGGGACTTTTAGGAGCTAGAACACTTCATAAGAAAGTGAAAATAAGGTTTGCAGCCTTCGAAGTGATAGCAGACAAGTAAGCGATTCTGTGACTATAGGAATATATGTGTTCGAAATAATGTTAGGCAACCTTTTCAGAACTCGATCGCACCGTTTTGTCGCGATATGACGTATTTCGCTAAAACCTGCGAATTCAAATTGTTATCCATCCAGATGAAAAAAAAAATGGAATTTGCTGAGTTTTCTCAACTGAATAATATCATTTGCTGTCTCGAAACGACTTTTGATTACGCAGCATTGATAGAACGCTTTTAAGGTGTAAATTACATCTTTACTTGAGAAACTGAAATTCATTCGTTGGCACTCTGAGTATTGGGTTAGTTCTCCAAATTTAAAAGTTCTGTATCTACTGGTCTATGCGCACCACACAAGTGACAGAATTGACGTGCAAGCATTCACAAGATGCAAGGCTACCTTCATAACAACGTTCTTTCTTAAGTGCTCTAATACAAGAAGAAGCAGAGAAGTGCGATGTGTTTTTATTTAGGATCGGACGAGGTAATGGCAGCTCATATACGCAAAATTTGGAGAGTGCTGAAGGATGAGGGTGGGAATTGCGTCAGCTGCATACAAAGATCTAGGCTAATGATATGGGACGCGAATCTGAATGCGATTTAAGGCAGTGGGACTTGCCGATGAAACTCGAGACTGCAACCGACGTGAAGTGCATCTTTTTCTGGATGGGACGCATAGGGGGGCAAACCATCCGTAAGTGAATGTGCGACGAAGCACCTCAACGAAGAATTCGTCTCGTCTCGAATATTTTCACATATCAGAAGTGACGCGGATGCCAATATGGAAATGTGTGTACGTTGTCGTTGCGGATTGCTTTTGACGCTAAGAGCGGAGTGGCTACGCTGCGTTCGCTCGTTGACATTTTACATACAAAATCCGCAAATCACATCCCCATTCCGCATTTCCTCTTCTTCTTTCTTTCCACTCAACTTCATTACCGCTTTAGAGTGCTCTTCGTTTAGCTGAAGAGATTTCTTTTTGTAGTATTCCTTTTATATTGCACTCTGAGATTTTACTCAATTCATAGCAGAAAAGTTTCGTTGAGAAGCATTTGTTAATTGCCAATGTCTAATTTTAATGGTGTTTTGAACGACATCATCCAATTAAATTGGGTTTTTTTTTTTGCTGCAACTGAACAATTAAAAACCGCAAATGAGCGCCATATTCCAATTGTGACAAGACATTGGATGTTTCACACATAACGACTCCAAAAGTTGTGCAATCGCCACTATCAGTATTAGTGAAAGAAAGCAAATAAGATTATTCACAAAGACCTGCTTGATTCACTTCGAATAAATTCACCGTTTGTATTCTATGATCCTCTTCCCACATTCATAACCGCAATACAGATTTATGTCGAATTATTTTATTCGTTTCATAAATTTATCACGTGAAATTTTTCTCCCATTAATAGAAATCGTCTCATAAATTAGACAAGTAGAGCGGTTGATGCATTCCGTGTTTTTATATTTCTCTGCATTTGACTAATCGATTTCATAGGCAACTACCAGAAAATACAACATGCAAGAATCACGTAATTATGTTTCAAACGATTAAACTGCAAATATGAAATTAATGTACAAAATGCGTGCCTACATACGAAGTTTATATATGGTATTATATATATATATATATATCGTGCAGTATTGTGTAAGAGAAGTACAAGAGTTGATGTTGTTTTGTTGTTGATNTAGTCTATCTGCGTTCAGTTTAAAGTCGATTACAATGATTTTCGACGAAGTAGAAAGAAGACAATGATGTTCACAATTTTGCTATCCTCGTTTAAAAACGTTTCATTGAATTCGTTCGTCTTCACGTCTCGTGATTTAGTCTAGACTCGCCCTAGTCGGGTAATGCACCTTATATCTGAAAAAGTATATGTAAAAGCTGGTATGTATTGAGGACATCAACCTGCTTAGAGACAATCTTACGGCGGCGGTTAATGATTTTTATTCTAGGACATGTTAAGTGAAGTAGTTCTCCATAGTCCTTCTCTTTTCATTATTTCCTTCTTTTTTCTTGCCTAATGAGCTTATATTGGCAATTATCACTGATACATTCTATGTCTCTATTTTGTCGTCTACGAATGAGGAAATGGAAGAATAAGCAGCTGAAGGCGACTATCGTTACCACATTGGCTATGAAAAAGCGTAACGACAGTATTAGCCATATTGTGGAGATGACATGTTGCATCCGCGTTACCTCTCCTCTTTCCTTTTTTTTTCCTATCCCATCGTTCCCCTTTCTAGCCAATCCTTTATTTCTTTCATATATTACAATGTTTTTTATTCTCATTATTTCTTCGCATTTCCTCCTCATAACACAAATTTCCTCTTTGTTTTCATTTTTATCACATCTTAATACCATTGTGTCTGATGCGTTTTCAATAATTTGATCTAAATAGCCTCAGGACACCTTGTGATGAAGTCCCACCTTACTAGACATGGAAAAATAAAGTTGACGTTGAGGAACAAAACCTGATGTCATTTTTCAATTTAGCATTTCGGACTTTGCTGTTTATTTCTCTCTCCGTTTGATGACTGTAATGATTTGCAGTCCAAATACTAATTCATTCCATAGTTTTACTCGTAGTGGTGATATAATGAATTTCTCTAGGCGAGCTTCATTTCAGTACTATCTATTCGAGTGGATGGCTAGTGGAGTATTTTATATTATGAGGTCTTTAACATGTGGATGGCTTGTGCAACATACACGTCTTCAAGAATTTCTGGCTAGAGAAGGTTTAAATCTAGCCAGAATGACGAATATATATATATATATATATATATATATACTTTTTATCCATGTAGTGGTTTATTTTCCGTGCTATTAGTCTATTAGCGCTGTTAGCCAAATGACGTATTGAACGCACTCTTTAAAGGTGAAATATATCAATTTCAGCTTGTTCCTTTAAGGTATTCATCTTTGTGCATTAATAAATTCGCCAACCGAGACCCTAAAGGAAGAAAAAATTGCGTAGGAAGGTGAGCGTAATGTTGAAAAACTCGTTATTGATACTGCAAAATAAATTGACAATTAAGAGCGTTGCAATATCATATTACTCTGCTAGTCACCAATCTAGTAGGGCTAACGGATCGTTGAGCTAACACATAACTGCTTTATTCAAACCATATTGCTATATATTCTTCAGCGCAGGTTTTGCCAGTTGGCAGTTTATGTGCAAGCACCCGATTGTGGATAACAGACGATTTCATTGGAGATTAAATATGGAGGAATATTGAGGAATGGAGGTGGTGGAGAAATGAAGTGACTAGGCAAACAAAAGACTACGTCAGTTTCTCTGATCCTGTTCGCAGAGTTTCTTTGACCACCTCCTTCCTTCCAATATGCCTACTCATTCGGCATTATCGATGAAATGAAAACGCCTCACACTTCGCCATCGGTTTGCAATAAAATGCATCTCTTATTGAGCGAATATTTTCTCATCTGTTAGAAACACATCGCGCATTTCTTACCGAATGAATAAACGTCGGTAAGTACCGAATGATCGTCTTCGAAAAATGTGGTCACTTCAATCGATAATACGTTATTAAAGCGTCGTTCTGTCGTTGCTGCTTCATTGCTGTATGCGAAGATGTCGTAAACGCACAATACATCACCAATAAAGTGCCATCACATCGTGATCATTACTTTCGTCATCGCATCGTTGCAATTTTTAATCTCTATATCGCTGTCGCTTTCTTGTATTGACAACGATGATTCGAGTAGCTTTTGCAGTTTTTGCTTACTGATCATTCCTCACTCCCCCAATTTACTTTAACCTAATGCCCCTTACAGATGAGATGTGCGCATGTCGAATGAAATAACTGTTAGCTCACATCGACATTCATATCGAAGCCTTCAAGCGTTTAGCTTCTTTACACCCAAAATTTGAAATTCTTTTAGAAGAAAGTGGCAACCATCAGCGCATGGGTAACTCTCACGGAGGCACTCATTCAAACACAAAAAGGCGTCGTTTATCTGAACTGAGACGACTTTCAGCACCAAACTGTCAAGCACGTCCAACGGTACCGTTAATCGACTTTTTCATCAATCAATCAATTTTGCAACCAACAAATTTGAGTTCTTCAATATAAACGAATAACTTTTAGAATCTGTTCACGCAGAACAGCAATGCTCGAACACTTGCTCATAAATACGTGCTTTGAACACACCTTCCCCAGCCCACTCCATTGTTGCAATGCTTCCACTTTGAAATGCAATATAAATTGGCCAAGCGACTATCAATTGGCCAAGCATTTATACGTGCATTCGAGCTGGCTGCTTGTTTGAATAGTTGAATTTGAAGTTGTTTAATCAAAACGTCGATGGAAACATCCGTTTCCGAAGCGGATGCGTTGATTCTCAAGCGTCATATAGTAGATGTACGCTCAGTGTTCTTCTTGATGTGTGTGCCTTCAGCCAAGAAGCGTTGAAATATATCCTTTCCTTCATAGGTGAGGAATGGGTGAAAACACCTGTGAAACCAATGTCAGCGATTAATTACATAAAGAAATATCTCTGTTGAATAATCACTTTTGAGGATCGACAGCGTCAACACACTTCTTTTTTGCTCGACAACACCGGCAAACAAACCGCATCGGTGGATGAGTCAAATATACGACCGAAAATTCAAGTCAACGGGCAAGAATCCATTGATGAAGCTCTACCTCTTCCGGTACTACCATTCACTTATTGTTGGCAAATAGTTGGTCGTGTCAATGTCCGATATAAGAAACGAGTGAAAATTGCCAATTTCAACATAGGCGAGGTTATCCCTCGAGCAAACAGTCGTCAGCTAGGAAGTTTTAAAAAGCCATCTTCCAGGTGGTGGAAGGGAATCGGGGTTTGTTATTCTCAAACACTTCTTGCAGTCCACGAGCACAGAACGCGTCGAAGGTGGTATTATATGATATGCAAAATTTTGTTATCCAAACGAAGAAAGTTTTCTTCCTCCATTCCATCTACGTGCATTTGAATACGCCTTGAAGCACTGATTAAAGACCTCAGGTCAAGGTGCATTCGAGCTACGTAACTTTTGCACAAAAATTTTTTTTATTTCTAACACACTCGGAAGCCAGCGAGCTGAACGCATTCTAACAGTTTTCTCAACTCAATCTGAATTCAGATTGTTTCCGATTTCTTGGTTTCGTCTGTTCTCCTCGTGCGCATATACCTTTACCATTAAGTCAAGAATATGATCGATACTTTTTTCTTTTTCGCCTCGTGCATCCTTTCGTTTGAGAGGTCAGAAAATTGTCTATATGTGACCTATTTAACAATATAGGAGCATTTAGGATTCAACTGGGGTCCCATATTAGTTTCGACTCCCTAATTTCCTTTATTGAGCCACATAAATGCCCAACTTCGTCACTGCACAACGAGCAACATTGTTTATTTATAGAGTCACATTAAGCGTAAGACACGTGCGATGAACTTAACATCAAAAATTTAAAAAAAAAAAGTCCGCTATGAGCGTTTTCATTGTCTTCAAGTATATGAGTATAATATTCCCAAATATCGCTAATTAGCACTCAACGTACGGCTCACGCGCTTCACAATGTAGCAGTGCGACTGAGCCATGCAAATGCAGTGAAAGCGCTCAATCCTTGAATGGGCAAATAGGTTGCACATTATTTCGGGAATTTGCGCCATGGTCATTTGTGCAACGTGTGCAGGTTAATTGCATAGCTGGTATAGGTTGTTATTTCTGATCGAAAATATCGAAAATCTTCTAAATTTGTATTGAAATGTCTAATGATGGATGGTGTGCCATATTGTTGGACGTTTCAAATATTCAACATTTTGAAGGCATGCAGTAGCAATGCGGCGGAGAGACGAATGAAGTTTTTGAACTCATCGAGTAGGATCGCAATGAGAAGTCTCGAAGACGATGTTAACGGTGGCGTGGAATTAGTGATGAGGCCACTCAAAGACCGTGCCCGTTCGCTCTCACCTCTCAAACAGCTTCGGACATACTCATTTCGTTCGACACCTTCTGAAGAGAGTTTCCTCAACGATATGGTAACATCTTTTTTTTTTCATTACACTTTTTATATCACTAATAGCCAATTAAAGATTCATTGGAGACATCACTTGATCGAGCTGAGCGGTAGGAAACCAACCACTCAGCAGCCGCCCAACGACACCGACAACCATTGTGAGACATACCTTATAAAAATGAAACTACAAAAAATTGAATGAGTCGTTTTTTGCAGCATATTCAAGCTCATTTCTGCTTTTGAATTATGCGATCATTAAATAGTTAAGATCGCATAAAAACTGACCTATCGTTTCTTAGTTCGCATTTTGCAGTGATATTCCAACTGCGAAACTCTTTGCCTACTTAACACTATTCGCGTAAATCTGAAGGAAGTTGCTCGCTATAGGCTTCAAAATTTTAAACTGCGGTCAACGAGAGTGTAAATCTATTGCACAGAAAGATGATTTCATCGGTTATAATCGCTTGGCACTGTTTTCGTCACATGCTTTCGCCATGAAAATTTCTTTACCATTGGCCATATCTTACAAATAATAAAGTAATAAAAAAAAAACGTCAGCACCATAATAATAGCGCTATAGGTTGAGTTCGCCTGGCTTAAATACTTGACGGGTGGTTTCATCTAAAGAGTGGATGTTTTTGCAGCAACAATGTTGCATTCGGCGTTCATGGTGTTCAGTAATGCAGAGGCTAAGCAAAGAAAGGCATGAATTCGGTTTCTTTGTTCTTGCTCGCGTCTTCAATCGAGCATCTTACCTGAAGCGTGCTTTTGGTGTCGAGGAATACGAGTCTATCGACGACATCCCACCTGATCACCCAATCCACCGGCATTCACGCATTTTCACTAAACTCATCGACCTTACCGTTCGTTCTTTACGCCTTTCTTTTGTTGAATTTGATATCTTTGCCTCGCAATGAGTGATTGCTATTTCATTATGTTGTGAATATCAAATAAGTTGAAAAGTGCTCTACATGACAAAATGTGCGTTTTGCAAGTAGCTTGATGAGGAGCCAACTCTGATGTGAGAAGAGGGATGCTGTATCGCCGCAAGGACGGAGGCTGCTCCTGACTCATCTTTTACAGAGAAATTCAGTCAAAATTTTGGGCATTATAACAAAGTTCCTTATCGATACTGGAGTAATTCAATGGCGGGAACCTTCAGTGAGAATAGAAACATGAACGATCATCGGCGAGTAGATGAATGATTATTCGGAACCTATACCTGGGACTGATCTGATCATCTGCTCTATAAAATTCGATTGATACCGCACAGTGGATCTCGAAGTGAAAGCATGCAGATAAGCGGACATGAAGGGACTCAGCAATATATGCGCTCTCCAACCAGTAACCGTATGGCTTTAATCCTATCCCATAGGTAAATCCTATCTCAGGTCATCCTTTCACTGTAACAGAAGTTATGAAATCCTAAAATCCCATATATCTTCCAAATTTAATGCTGCTACTGTTGCCTAAGGAGTCGTTTCGCAGTGTGAGACGAAAGAGACGGCTGGCTTTCATTCCGAAAAACCAGCTATGCCTATAGACTGATATATTTTACCAAGCCTTTGTCCTTGGCAAGATTCGAACTCGGATACTTTAAACAGGATGGAATTTCCGTAGACCATAAAATGTGCAATCGAGGGATGAGCAAATGATGAACAATTAGAGCCGTTGTTGTCGAAATTATATGTGTTTTCGCAGTCCAACTCTAGCGCGATTGGATGCGTTGAATTTCGAATTGGATTGCGCGAGCAGTTGGACAGACGGGGCCTCCAAACATGCGGTCTTTGCTCAGCAAAATCGCTTAACAACCACTTAACAGTCGATTCTAATTACTGCCATTTGCCAATTTGAGTCGTCAACATATGCATCACTTCCTCTCTATCCACCTTCCTCTGTCCTCCGATTCTCAGTTGTTCACGGTTTCTGAATTTGCGTCTCGTTAGTCTAGCCAGATTTGCAGGTGCTTTGCTAACAAGCTATATGGATTTATTTTTAAATGTTGTGGTAGCTGGACTTTGGGATGTGAAATTGCCTGATTGGTTTTATTTTAGTAAACAGCAAATGATGAGCCATAGTTTGGCAGAAACGACGCCGACAATTTTTCGTTCTCATATAGTTTTTTCTCGAAATCCTTGCGAAGCCCAATCCATTACCGTGCGCGTTTGCATTTCGGCTGCGACTGATTTCATCAAAACTGCAAAATCTGCACCTATAACTGATGAGTGGGTTGGAATGGGGAGGGGTTGGAACAATTGTCTGTATTGCTAGAGCACCGTGTCGGGCAATAACCATCGGACCGAAAATTTCAGATTTCAGACGCTGATGAACAATTGAAGCATGGTGATTTTCGACCAATTCTCATTGTAGTTAAAAGCAGTTGTTTTTTGCAGTCACATTAACACCATTATCCCGTATCAGCTGTTCTTTCTAGGCAGGCTTACGTTTCCTGTCAGTTATTTTTGGAAAGCTATTTGTTTTTTTATTGGTTCAACATTCCATATAACGAAAACATCTACATGGGTACTATATATATATATAT